>CATIWM010177240.1:0-27172 GCA_949671775.1 Mallotus repandus
TCTATTTTTAAATCACATATTAACCAACTTTTATGAGTGAAGTAAGAGATCATTCAAATGTTTAAATTTTAAAATTAATAGTTTTATGTATACAATTTTAAAGGTAAATAATAATTGAATTTATAGTTTTAATTGATTAAAGTTATTTAATTATTTATTTTAAAATATCTATTATTAGCAATTTATAATTGCGTAAATATATGAATTAAATTATACATAAATAATACAACGAAAAAAGAAAATTTTATTAAATTTGTCCCAATATAAAATTACTAAAGAAATAATATTTCATTGACAATTTGGTTTCATGCATAAAAAAATCTCTTAAATTACTTTTACTAGTGCACATAATACCTTTAAAATTTATTACAAAAAATAACATTTACTTGTATGAATTATGAATTAAATATCTTTTTTCCAAAAAAAAAATTATGTCTTTTTTCCAAAAAAAAAGGAAAAATAATCCTAATTATCTTAAACTTCTTAACTTGTTTCTATTTTATCTAACTTGCATTTGTCACATCGGCCTTATTTGCCACATTAGCCTTCCAAATTAGCAACTTCACATGTCAAATACAAGTTAGATAAAATAGAAATAAATCGATAAATTAATGTTAAAATAGATAAAATATAAATAATATAATAATTTAGTAAATTATACTATAGTTATGAATAAATGGGATAGTTTTCCCAAAGAATAATAAAACAATGGCGGTAAACTCAAAATAAGGTGTAGACAATTAACTAACAAAAATTTAACACACAAATTAGGAAGAATTGTTATTTTTTCTATGTTTTGACCTAATATATTATTTTATCTCTAATATTTGAAAAAATATTTATTTATCCTGATATTTATAATTCATGTACTATTTCATCCCTAACAGAAAAACTAATTAATATTAATAATTCATGTACTATTTCATCCCTGATAGAAAAACTAATTATTATTAACTATTTAAATGTCATGAATAAATAAATATTTTTTAAAATATCAAATAATTATCCCATAAACTAAACATTGTATAAATTCACCATGCCTACCGCGGTTGGCATAGATTATATTTTACTTGGTATGACTTTTTTTGGTCAGAAAGGTACTGGCTAACTAGCTAGCTGGCAAGCCTAGCTTATAGGGCTATTTGTTATTTTTTATGAAAAAAAGAATATCAATTTATGGTGATATTAAAAATATTTATCAAGTTGTGGTAAAATAAAAAAAAAATTCCGTCAACAGAATTGCTAGAGGACGAAAATGAAAGATTCCATTTTTGCAATATGTTATAACTTATAAGGTCATTATTGTCAATAAATAAACAGAATTACAAGCATGCTTTATACAAGAAAACTGTACGATGAGCTGACATAACAACTTGCAAAGTAGTTGTCGAAGTTGCTAGGCTGTCGTAATTGTGATACAATCCTGTACAGCGTATCAAACTAGAATTATTTACAACCTATCAAATCTCCACCGTTCATCTATGTGTCTGCTGCTACTGCTGCTGTAACATTATTTTGCATTAAGCTGACTGCTGCAACTTCATCTGCATTGCTAGCTGTAATAAAAATTACATGTCTGTTTTTTATAAGTTTAATATATAATTATAAATGAATAAAAATAAATTAAAGAATTAAAATGAAATATCTTGAAAGTACAATTACTAGACTAATAATTTTGATTCCCTACACATAAATATGTTTTCCTTTTCGCATTCTAGCATTCTATTTTGGACATATTACATACAATTTAATTTATAATGTGTATATATGTTATATTTTTATTGATTAAATGTAAAATATTTAAAATATTCACTTATTTAGTTATTGGATGTAATATTTTGAAAAATATAGATAAATAAATAAATATTAAACAAATCGATGATATTATCGGTGAAAATTTGATGTGAATTAGTTTGTACCGGATAGCATTGTTAGATATTGTCCGAAAATTTAAGTCATATTTAATATTTAGTTTGATTTTCTATTTGGTAAGAGTTTCTATTTAATAATAAAATAAATATAAGTTATTGATTTTGATATTTGATGGACGTACCAGATTTAAAGTTATTCACATATATAAATTGGTCATCTCTCCAACTATTAGGGTTAGCAGATTAAAAAAAATCTATCTAATTCTCTGTTATGTGAAAATTAAGGTTAAGGGAGAGAAACCGGTTTAACCAAAAATCCAATCAGATTCAAATCTCTCTATAATCATGATGAACTCTACATCAAGTAACTATTTTATTATTAATTTTATATAACAAATTATTTATTTAAGATCTTATGATTATGATCATGTTTGTTTTACATGATGATTATGTTAGTTTTACATGTGGTATCGGAGCATGAATTTTGAATAAATAATTTGTTCATATATTATGATTGATTGATTATGTATTAAGATTAATTATTGTTTTATGTTTCTGATCAATGGGTGTTTGATTAAAAGTTTAATTACTATTTTTTTAAAAAAATTTAATGTTTTGATTAAAAAAAAAAGGAAATTTCGGCATTAATTGGCTTGATGATCAACTTCCAAGTTTTGGCTGATGTATTGTATGAATTGTTAATGAAATTTCAAGTCTTCGCCGAATGTGTTGTTGGCCATTAAAAAAATAAAAAAAAAATCATTTGACCTTTAATTATTGGTCAAATGATTTGAGTGTTCCATTAATGTTTGCTTGTCGAATGTTATAATTTCTTTCAATTTGATCTTTTGGTTATATATTTCAAGTTCAATTTTGGCATTATGATACCTAATTATTTTAATACTATAATTATTTAGTTATATGACATTAAGATTAAATTAGTTAATTAGTCACCAAAGTGGCTAAACTAATTTAATATATAGTCATATAATTTATGAAATTTTATAGAATGTTATTGTTTAGGTCATAAATATTTATTGGTTGTTAGAAATTAAGGATTTGTCTAAAGGTGAATTGATATTCTATAACTAATAAACATAAAGAAGGAAATTTAATATTCTCTTGTCAAATGTAGTATGAATATCCAAAAATATTGTATATATTTGATAAAGTTTATTAGTTACCTTATAAAGTTTGAATAGCATTCTAATTATGATGATGATGTATATATATTGTTGTGTTTACCTGAAGTAAGCCTACAATAATATTTGTGTTTAATTATCTGAATTTGTTAATTTAATGAGCATTTATGTATTTGCAGTTGTTTCCCTTCATTCGCATGTTTTTGCTGTTACTATTTTATTTAAATGGTTTAAACTTCTCTGAATGGCGTGAATAAGTCAATTTCCATTTAGGTGTCTTGGATCTTGACTTGGCACTATTAGAAGAAAAGCCATCTGACATTACTAATACAAGCAGTGAGACTGAGAAGTTAAAACATAAAGTATGGGATAGATCTAATAGATTATGCCTCAGTTTTATGCAAATGAAAATTGCCAGCAACATTAAGTCTACTCTTCCAAAAAGTGTAACTGCTAAAGACTGTCTTAAGCTTATGGAAGAGTGCTTTCGTTCCGCTGATAAGTCACTTGTAGGGACACTAATGGTTGAGCTCATGACTATGAAGTATGATGGGTCGCGAAGTATGTAGCAATATGTCCTTGATATGACTAATATTACAACAAGACTTAAGATCCTAGGAATGACTATGGATGACTCCTTTCTGGTACAATTCATTTTGAACTCATTGCCTCAAGAGTATGGACCTTTTCAAATTAATTATAACACTATTAAGGATAAGTGGGATGTTAATGAATTGGCCAGTAAGCTTACTCAAAAGGAAACAAGATTAAAGGCACAAGGGGTTCATTCAGTAAACCTAGTAGGTCAAGGAGATGGTAAAGTTATCAAACCAAAATCCAAGAAATTTAAGAAGAAAGGACCCGCTAAAGTAACACATGTCGCTGATGATGACAAGAAGAAAAGAAAGGTAGATAAATGCCACTTCTATAAGAAAGAAGGACAGTATCAGAAAGACTGCCTGAAACATAAAGCTTAGTTTGAAAAGAAAAGTATCTTTCATTATGCTTCTCAAATTTTGAATCAAACTTATCTAAAGTTCCTTCTAATACTTAGTGGTTGGATTTTGGTGCCACTACTCATGTTTCCAATGTAATGCAGGGATTTCTTACAATCCAAAGCATAACCCAAATGAGAACTTCTTGTTCATGGGGAACCGAAAGAAGGCCCTAATTGAAGGCATAGGGACTTATCATCTTATTTCAGATACTGGGTATCACCTGGATCTACTACAAACTCTTTATGTACCTTCACTTTCTAGAAATTTGATTTCTGTATCAAAACTTGATGTTAATGGGTTTAGTTTTAATATTGGAAAAGGATGTTTCAGTTTATTTAATAAAGATGATTCCTTTATTGCTTCTGGAACTCTTGTGGATGGTTTATATAGATTGAAACTTTATGTTAATTTCTCTGCATCACTGAAGTGTTCATCATAATATTGGAATTAAACGCAATATGGCAAATAAAAATTTTACTTACTTGTGACATAAACGTTTGAGTCATGTATCCAAAGAAAGGCTACAAAGATTAGTAAAGAATGAGATTCTACCAAATTTGCATTTTACTGATCTTGGTTTATATGTGGATTGCATTAAGGGAAAGCAAACCAAACATAACAAGAAAGGAGCCACATGAAGCACTCAACTTCTTGAAATTATACACACTGATATATGTGGACCTTTTGACACTCCATCTTTTAGTGGAGAAAAGTATTTTATCACCTTTATAGATGATTTTTCACGTTATGGATATGTCCATTTGCTTAATGAGAAATCTCAAGCTATAAATGCCCTTGAGGTATTTGTTAAAGAGGTTGAAAGGCAACTAAACAGAAAAGTAGAAGTAGTAAGGTCTGATAGAGGTGGTGAATATAAAAATCCAGGTCCATTTGCAAAGTTCCTCGAAAGACATGGCATGTGTGCATAGTATACTATGTCAGGCACACCTCAACAAAATGGTGTGGCAGAAAGGAAAAATAGAACAATAATGGATATGGTTAGGAGTATGATAAGTAATTCCTCATTACCCAAATCTTTGTGGACATATGCACTTAAAATTGCATTGTATTTGTCAAATAGAATTCCTAGTAAAGCAGTTCCTAAAACTCCTTTTGAGTTATGGACTAGAAGGAAACCTAATTTAAGACACCTGTATGTTTGGGGTTATCCAACAGAAGCACGAGTGTATAATCCACACGAAAAGAAATTGGATTCTCGAACTGTCAGTGGTTACTTTATTGGTTACCCAAAGAAATCTAAAAGATACAAATTTTATTATCTAAACCATAGGTCTAGAATTATTTAGATAGGCAATGCCAAATTCATTTAGAATGGTGAAGTTAGTGGGAGTGCTGATGAACAAATTATGGATATTAATGAAATAAGGGTTAATATTTTATTACCCATAAATGTTCCTGCATCAATAATTGTTCCAAATATTATTCCAAATTTGCAAGAACAAAACAAGAATGAACAACATTAATTGAATGAAGAAGTACCTCATAAAGAACCTAACCTACCACTAACTGATAGAAATGAACCACGTGGAATAGTTTTAAGTAAACCTGTAAGGGTAAGAAGATTGGCTATTTCAGATGATTGTTTAGTTTATTTACAAGAATCAAATTTTGATTGTGGCATTGATGAAGATCATATTTCCTTTTCACAAGCCATTAACAATGATAAGTCTAATAAATGGATTAATGCTTTGAAAAAGTTAAAATCAATGGCTGAAAATAATGTCTAGGATCTTGTCGAATTGCTAGAAGGTTCTAAATGAGTTGGATGTAAGTGGGTCTTTAAGACTAAATATGACTCTAATTGTAATATCGAATGATTTAAAGCTAGACTTATTGCCAAGGGTTATACTAAGAAGAATGGCATTGATTATAAAGAGACATTTTCACCTGTTTCAAAGAAAGATTCATTAAGAATGATTATGGCTTTGGTAGCTCAATATGATTCAGAGTTACATCAAATGGATGTGAAAATAGCTTTTTTTAATGGGGATATAAAGGAAGAAATTTATGTGGATCAACCTGAAAGTTTTTCCATGGAGGGAAAGGATCATATGGTGTGTAAACTTAAGAAATCAATATATGGACTTAAACAAGCTTCCAAGCAATGGTGTCTTAAGTTCAATGATATTATTACATCTTTCAGTTTTCATGGAAATATAATTGATTGGTGCATTTACTAAAAGATTAATGGGAGTAAGCTTATATTTTTGGTTCTATATGTTGATGATATTTTACTTGCTGCTAATGATTTAGGCATCTTGTATGAGACTAAAAGTTCTCTCTAAGAATTTTGAGATGAAGGATCTAGGAGAGGCATCTTATGTGATTAGAATTTTAATATCCAGAAAGAGATCACATGGATTGTTAAGATTGTCTCAAGAAGCTTACATTAAGAAAATTCTTAAAAGGTTTAATATGAACAACTGTTCAGCATGTGTTGTCCCAATATAAAAAGGGACATATTTAGTCTTATGCAATGTCCAAAGAATGATGTGGAGCATAAGCAAATGGAATCTATTCCATATGTTTCTATTGTGGGCAGTTTGATGTATTTGCAAACTTGCACAACACCTGATATTAGCTTTGCGGTTGGAATATTGGGCCGATATCAAAGTAACCCTGGTATTAATTATTGGAAAGTTGCAAAGAAAGTGATGATATACGTTCAAGGAACTAAGGATTATTTGCTCACATTTAGGAGGGCTGATCAGTTAAAAGTGATTGGATATTCAGATTCATATTTTGTTGGATGTGTTGATAGTACAAAGTCAACTTTTGGCTATTTGTTCCTGTTAGGAGAAGGGGAAATTTCATGGAAAAGTGTCAAACAATCTGTCATTACCTCATCCACTATAGAAGCAAAGTTTGTAGCTTGTTATGAAGCTACAATTCATGCATTATGGCTGCAAAACTTTATTTCAGAACTTGAGATTGTCGACACCATTACCAAGCCATTGAAAATTTGTTATGATAATTCTGCGTCAATTTTCTTCTCAAAAAATGATAAATATTTTAGAGGTGCTAAACATATGGAATTGAAGTACTTTGTTGTCAAGGAGGAGGTTTAGAAACAAAAAGTGTGCATTGAACATATTAGAATGGATCTTATGATTGCAGATCCTTTAACTAAAGGCTTACAACCAAAGACATTTAAAGAACATGTACATAGAATAGGTATTGGTTGTATTGAAGATTGATTATGATGATGTTATAACACTCTTGAGCTCATTAATATGATATGTTTCTGACTTTATCAAATTATTTCTTGTTCCTTATGCTTGTATACGCTAGATGTTTTGAACAAGAAAATTAATGTGTCTTTAAGATAATTAAGGGGACATTAAGTTATTTATATATAACTTATGTCACCTAACTTGATAAGTTGCTACTATAGTAGTATATGGAAGGAAGTATGCAATTTGAAAGTGTATGACCACCATAACTCTCATTATGTAATTTATTATGTCAAGGTTAATCATGATGGAAGAATGACATTATAAAATTTAATTATGCGCGCCTAATGTTTACATTATTAAATATTAACTTCATGAACTATTAGATCAAGTGGAAGAATGTTAGATGTGGTCCAAAAGTTTAGGCCATATTTAATATTTAGTTTGGTTTCCTATTTGGTTAAGGTTCCTCTTTAATAGTGAAATAAATATAAGCCATTAATTTTGGTATTTAATAGACGTACTAGATTTAAAGTTATCCACATATATAAATTGGTCTTCTCTCCACCTATTAGGGTTAGCAAACTAAAAAAAATCTATCTAATTCTCTATACATGAAAATTAAGGTTAAGGGAGAGAAACTAGTTTAACCAAAAACCCAATCAGAGTCAAGTCTCTCTACAATCATGATGAATTCCGCGTCAAGTAAGTATTTTATTATCAATTTTTATGTAACAAATTATTAATTTAAGATCCTATGATTATGATCATGTTTGTTTTACATGATGATTATGTTAGTTTTATAAGCATGTTTATAGTTTTTTTTTAGAAATTTTATAGATTTTATTATTAAGAGCAGTTTTAATAATGAAAGATTATCTATGATGTTATAAAAAGTATCTTTTAATATAAAGAGTAAAATTTTATTTAAAGTCAATAATTTTTTCAAATATTTATATATATGTTAATTAAAATTAAAGTCATCAATAGAAAAATAAAATTAATAATAAGATACATAAAAAATTTCTCTATTAATAAAAATAAAATTAAACTCTTTAAATATAAAAAAAATCATTGTATTCTTATTATTTTTATAAATTTACTCTTTATAATAAAGAGTTTGAAATATATATAATTTTAACCATATATATATAAAGAAGAAATAATTTAATTTAACACTTTTTTAATAGCTAAAACCAGGTTATTAGTGCTAGCAAATAAGTTGGTATATTCATTAATTTCTTATGTGCACCAATAGCAAATAAAAATTAATGTTTGTGCTAAATTATATATAGTTTTAGCATTTATTTTAGCATGTGTTTAAAGGTTTTAGGGGCATTTAAGTTAGTGTAAATGCATATTTTTATGTTTTTGTTTTGATTTTTAGGGAAAAACTGAATTAAGGGATGCAAGGTGTGGAAATAAAGCTAAAAGTGAGCCAAAGCAAAGCAAAATGCAAGGGATATCTTTCTGTGGCGATTGTAAGATGCTCAAAGTGAAGACAGACAAGTAGAGGTTGAGTTTCTGTGGTGATAGTGGAAGCTTGGCGATCATGCGTTCCTAAGTACCAAGCTTTCTGTGGTGAGTGTTTCATCAGTGCGAGTGTCGGATCCTTGAAGCAGGCCCCTCTACTATGATCGCAGTTGCAATGGCAATCGCAGACAGTCTGATTCTAATTGTACTAAACTGGTGTATGTCATTTATAAGAGCAAATCTTGGGAAATATAAAAGAACATTCTAGAAGGGGATATATAAGGGCTATAGCCTTAGAATTCACAGTAACCAATCTCTCTCACCAATCAACAAGAAGAAAATACATCCAAAAATAAGAAAAAAAGAGGAAAAAAAGAAGATAGAGAACAAGGAGCCATTAAAGATTTTGAGAGCTTTGGATAACATTTTTTTTATTTGAGCATCGGAGGGGTTTTGGAACATTCCAAACCCTTAGCCCACCATCCTTGCGGCACTCCAAGATTTTAGCCGGAATTGAGACAATTTGAGAATTATCACATCATATAAGTTCACCATCCCTTTTTCAAGATTGAATATTGAGCACCACAGTTAACTGTACTAGCTAAAATTATCAATTTATGGTGGTATCAAAAATATTTATCAAATTATAGTAAAAATTAAAAAAAAATTATACTAGTTAAATTGATGGAATTGGTGGAGGACAAAATTCTCTTATCCATTCTTCCTGGGCAAATGAATATTTATATAAAAAAAACTATTGAATAGACCAAGCCACCGTTTAAATTGGTGGAATTGTCTTTTCAGATGACCATTCCACTAATACTATGTTTGGAATGGGAGGAAAGGGAGGAGGATAGAAAATAAGGGAGGAAAATGGGGGAGAAAAACCACTTTCTTGTTTGGAATGAGGGAGGAAAATGTTAGGAGGAAGAAAAGTTGGCTTTATTTTCCTTCCTACATTGTCTCTTCAATTTGGAGAGAAAATAGAGAAAAATGAGAGGAAAATTTTACTGTTTATTTTATTTTACAATTTTACCCTTATTGTACAATTTGTCTCTTCACTTTTTATTTTAATAAATGGGCATAATAGTAAATATATCATATACTTATTTTCTTTTTTAATATTTTATCTTCCTAATGAAAAAAAAAAGTACCATAACTTTCCTTCCTCTCTATATTATTTTCCTTCAAATCCAAACACAAGAGAGGAAAATAAAGAAAGGAAAATAACATTATTTTCCTTCATAATTTTCACCATATTTTCTTTCCTTCCTTTCCAAACATAGTGTAAAAGTGCGTTTGTTTGGTAAAAAATAAGGATGGGACGATTCCGATTCCTAATGTTTGGTTGACTAAAATTACTATTGGAAATGGAAATGTGATTTCCTCGTCAATGAAAATCACAATTTCCCTCTTATTCTTGAGGAATGACTTTTGATTCTCTTGAAAATCAAGTCAAAACAATTACAAATTGGTCAAATATTTAAATATTAATATTTATTTTTTAAAATTTATAAATGAAACATATAAATTAATAAAAATATATATTTGAATAAAAAATATTTATTAAATAATTTTATCAAATTTATAATAATATTTTTATAAATAAATATTTTATAATATATAATTATAATACAAATTTTTAATATATAAAAATAATTATATTGTTAATTTTTATATAAAAATTATTTTCATAAAAAAATTTTAATTATTAAATGATATTTAATTTTTATTCTCATTATTATTACCTTATGAAACCAAATATTTTTTTAAAATTTTTATTCCCTTTTCTATTTTTTTCCATTTTCATTTCCACTTCAATTTTAATTTTGATTTTAAAATACGAACCAAACGCCGCTAATATAAATTACAAAATGGCTAGTTTAACAAAAAAAAAAAAAAAAAAAGACAAAAGAAAAGAAAGCTGAACTCATTATTATACCATTCCTCATTATTGTACAACCATGCAAGCCTTTTTTTTTAGTTCTTTAATTCCTCATTATTGTACAATCATGCAAGCTTTTTTTTTGGTTAGTTCTTTATTGAAAAGGTAATAATCCAAATATTTATATAATATAAGTAATTGTAAAAGATAATAATAATTATATAATGTTATTTTAAAATTAATAATAATATTAATAAACTATTTCAAAATATTCTCACTCTTTTATATTTCATAATAATAACCGTTATAAAATATAAAAATTTAAATTTAAATTTAAATTATTATTATTATCATCATCCTAATCATCATCTTGATAATTTGCAGGTGAATGATCCATCAAATCCATCAAACTGAGCTTCAAATATCTTGATAATTTGATGTTTTTGTGTGTTTAATTATCCGGCCGAAACTACATGCATCCATATTGCAGCTTATCAAAGAAAATAAAATCGATTTAAGCATACTAGCAGCTAGAGTGGAAGAAGAAGAAGAGACATGGAGTAAAAAAGTTGAAATTGCTGCGAAAAAAGCTCTCAGATTCACTTCAGCAATCCAAGCGAGTGTTAGCCACTGGCCTTCTGAATTTTCAGGACAATTGTTTCTGATACCTCCTCAGGAACAAGTTTATCTACTGAACATAAAAAAAATATATTACATTATATTTATAAGTGATATAATTACTTGACTATTCCTTACTGACCAGCTATATTTTTAATACTGTTCAATCATGCTTTCTTAAAATAGATGTTTGTAAACACATGGTTATTTTTTGGTTAAGTGAAACATATTTGAAATATTTTATATGCAGTTATGTATTAAATAAGTAACTAACATATATCTTAATTACTAAACATCAATAAATGTATCACTTAATAAATAAACGAATATCAATTTATGTTCACATAATTTGTGCACTTGTCTATATACAAAATGAAGGAACTCTGTAACACACCCATAGCATACATGTACGAGAAGAAATTTATAGGACCGATCACCCATCTTATTTTAGCTTTGGGATCTCAACTCTGTATCTACCCCTATTATCAAATTGATTGGAGCAATGCCCGTGGTCGCTAGGTTTTGATCCAACACCACAGAAATCTTCTACCACTCAAGTATGGGTTAGATTTTATAAATTCCCATCATTCCACCCCCAAAAAAAAATTATTAAGTCTTCTTGATAACTTGAGGCTGATCATCTTCTTTCTAACAATGATGGCGATAGGGTAGTTGTATATCTTGATCAGTTAGAAGGGGGCCTTCGCTTCCTCTTAGATCTCTTTGTAAAAAAAAATTTGAATGTATACAATATTGCACTAGGACAACTCCATCCTAATAGTTTTACCCTATTGACTGCTTTTGTGGAGCTTGTTCTCAAAAATGGAAAAGAACCGACATTTGAGATGCTTAGGTACATGTATAGTTTATCAAAAAGGACCAGAGAATTGACATTCTCATTATCTGCAATGCCCAACTGTAGCTTATTTAGGAAATTAACGGATCGTAAGAGATCCTGGAGGCATGGGTTCTTTATTATCAAGCATCCTACGAACTTTTTCGATATTCGAAGAGACTGGGTTGATGATTGCCACAGAGTCGATCGCCCAACAAACCTCAACTCTGAAACAATAAACTTCCTTATTGGACTTCATGTGGATTGCATAGTAGATTATCCATCCGCCGAGAGTATATCTCAACAACATTGTCAAAGAAAATATTCATCTCCTGAGTAGCCCATCACTAGGAAAGGTAATAAGTTTGGACTTGTAAAATGTCTAACTCATTTCCTTTTATATTTGTAGATGGCTTCGATTGACGATTTTGCTGTCGAGCTATTTGTAGATGATGAGGAAAACGAACAAGTAGGTGAAACCCAAATTGTTGGACAACACCCAATTGCAATAGGAGATGAAGACCCCCCAACTCTGACCATCCAAGTTCAAGAAGATGCTCGGAAGAAAGATCACAAAGGAAAATGCACCCGAGATTCTAATGATGAAGTTGAAGAGATCGAGGATTCGGGCATTCTCGTGAAATGACCAAAACTTCATGGTTGCCCAGATTGGAAAAAGTGGATTGAATCCCAAGTTCCAGATCCTTCATTACTCAATTTAACAGTTCGTGACCATTATGCTGAGTCACTTCGATTGAAGAAAGATATGGCCCGATGGAAAGAGGTCAACACCGATGATCTCAAGTATCAAATCATATCAAACCTATTGGATGTAAGCTGTAATCTTCAGATTTCCTAATAGGTGTATTTTTATTATTTCCTAGCTCAATTCATTTGTTTGTAGGGTGTGCAAGGGATTCTCGAAGCCCGAGACCTCCGTTATCAGACAAAGAGTGAACGGAGCATCCGAGAGCAAAAGCTTAACACCATCACTTTGGATTACGAAAATAGACTAAAGAAGTTGAATATATTGCTCGAGCTTGCTCATCAAGATCATGCTAAGGCCATTTCCGAGGCTGAGGAAAAACAAAAGAAGATTGTCGATCTGGAGTATTCCCTTGAGCAACTAACATCTAAGATTAAAGACTTAGAAACCGAACGAAAAAACTTGAAAGCACGGGTAGCTCAAAATGAAGATATCTGAACTGCTGATAAGAAATTTTTCCAAGAGCTCTAAAAGCTCAAAGGTCTAAATTCAAGAGGGTTTTTATCAATTAATATCCGGATATTGACTTCTCAATCTTGGACAAGATTAACGACAAGGATCTGAAGGAGTTAGTGAAAAAGGACTAAGCCCGAACAAGTTGCGAGCCTCACAATAGTGAAAAGATCGATAAAAAAATAATGTAATTGCTCCTTATGAATCTAATGTTTAATAGATAGTTTAAACTTCAATGTTGAATGAACTTCTTTTAAATCATTGTTTTATTGCTTTTGGCTTTCAAACCAATTATTTCTCGTACATCTATTAAAAATAATTACCAAGCAGATGAAAAAATGATCACTGATAATACTTTATAAGACTATCATCATTCCAAAACCGGGTAACTCTTTCCCTTGGGCACTCTCTATTTGTATGCCCCTTTACTCGTTTCCTCGACTATCTCGTAAGGGCCTTCCCAGTTTGGACCGAGCTTTCCAATTCCTGAATTTCCTTTCCCTATATCTACTCTTCTCATGATGAGGTCTCCATGCTTGAATGACTTTATACAAACCAGTATGTTATGATACTTAGTTGCTTTGAGTTTCCAAGCTTCTACTATGGCCTGTGCGCACTCTCTCCTTTCTTCCAACATATATAGACAAATTCGAGCATTGCTTTCATTCTCTTCTAGACTCAAATTGTTGGATACACAATAGCTTGGGGATCCAATCTCAACTGGAATTACTGCGTCCATGCCATAAGTTAACCTAAATGGAGTTTCCCCTGTTGATGTTCTTGGTGTTGTTCTGTATGACCAAACGACATTATTAAGCTCGTCCACCCAGCGACCTTTCTTTTTGTCAAGTCTCTTCTTTATGCCTTGCATAATTATCCTGTTAGTTACCTCCGTCATTCCGTTAGTCTGAGGATGAGCCACTGATGTAAATCTAAGTTTGATTTTCAAATATTCATATAAACCTTTAAAGTTTGCATTATAGAACTACTTTCCATTGATCGTAATCAAAGTGTATGGAATTCCAACTCTGCATATGACTTCTCTCCAAAAGAAATTTCTTATCCGGGCTTTTGTAATAGTGGGGACGACTTCGACTTCAATCCATATGGTAAAATGATCAATTTCTACTATGAGAAATTTTTTCTGACCCATTGATACCGGGAAAGGTTCGAGTATATCCATTCCCCAAATAGCAAAAGGCCAGGGACTACCTATGGGATGTTGGACAACGGAAGGTTGATGCGATACTCGAGCATACATTTGGCACTTCTCACACCTCTGTACTAGATTCTGAGCATCATTGGACATAGTTGGCTAGTAGTAACCTTATAATATAATTTTTTAGATTAACGAGTCTCGTGCTTCATGCACTCCGTATATTCCTTTATGAATTTCTCTAAGTAGATAGTTTCCTTCTTCCTTAAATACACACTTTGTCCATGGATGAGTTACATATCTTTTATACAAGCTTCCTTTATACAGTGCATGGTATACTGCTTTTCGTCTATGTTTTATTGCTTGAAATTTATCATCTGGTAGTGTCCCATCCTTCAAGTATTAAACTATGGGTTTCATCCATTCTGCTACTTCTGTTGTAGATAAAACCTTGGCTTCTTCAAAACTTGGAGCCATAATTTCCTCAGTTAAGCTCATTTTTTGAAACAACTAATTGTTTTCAGCAGCAACTTTTGCTAAAATATCAGTACCATCATTCTCGTCTCTTGATATCTGAATGATGTCCCATTGTCCCCCTTCATGTTCCAGCTTCTTCAAGAGTTAACTGACTTTCTCAACGAATTTCATCATGCTTGGATCTTTTGTAACGAATGATCCTTTAACTTGATTTACTACCAACTGGGAATCACTGAAAATCTTCAAATGCTTATAACGTACTTCAATTGCCAATTTGATACTAGTGATCAGGGCTTCATACTCAGCTATAGTATTGGTTGCTTTGTAAATAATATACACTGCATATTTAATTCAAATTTTACCTGGACCATGTAAAAATATCCCAGTGCCTGAGCCTTGATGTCCTAAGGCTCCATCCATATATAATTTCCATACTGGGTACATGGGTGCCGATGTTCCTCCAACAGTCATCTCTTAAATGAATTTGGAAAGAGCTTGAGCTTTCATCTATGGTCTGGGCTTGTACGAGACATCAAATTTCCCCAATAATACAGACCAATGTACTAGCCTACTAGATGTTTCAGGTTATTGTAAAACTTTGCAAAGTGGGAGATTTGTCCGGACTATGACTTTATGAGCTTGGAAATAATGTCTGAGCTTACAAGCTGTATGAACAATCACCATAGCCAGCTTATCTAGTTCTAGGTATCGAACTTCTGCACCTCTAAGAATCTTACTGACATAATATATGAGACTTTTTTGCCCACTATCATCTTTTACTAATACTGAGGTGATGGACTCCAGTCCTACTGATAAATATAGGTACAAAGGTTCTCCAAGGAGTAGTCTACTGAGTAAAGGTGGCGAGGATAAAAATAGCTTGATCTTGTCAAAGGCTTCTTGACATTCCTCGTTCCACTTGAATTTAGTACTTTTTAATGCTTGGTAGAGGGGAAGGCATCGCCGAGCTGAGCAAGAAATGAATCATCCCAAAGTTATGATTCTCCCATTTAACCTCTGAAGCTCATTTATACTGGAAGGGGCTTTCATATCTAGTATGGCCTTCATCTTCTCTGGATTGGCCTCTATACCCCTTTGTGAGATCATAAATCCTAAAAATTTTCCAGCTTTTACTCCAAAGGCACACTTTTTTGGATTCAGTTTAACCCTGAACCTGTCCAGGATGTGCAAGATTTGAATGATATCTATCGAGTGATCTTCCGGGCTTTGGCTTTTAACTATGATGTCATCGATGTATACTTCAACATTCTTGCCAATTTTGTCTTTGAATATGTAATTCATCAACCTATGATAAGTGGCTCCGGCATTTTTGAGTCCGAATGGCATAACTTGGTAGCAATATAGCCCCTCATGCATGATAAAGGATGTTTTTCTTGATCTTTTTTTTTCATCAGTATTTGGTGATAGCCCTGCGCAACATTGATAAAACTATATAACCCATGACATGCTATTAAATTAACTAGTTGATCTATGGTGGGAAGTGGATAACTGTCTTTTGGGCAAGCTTTATTAAGATCTGTGTAATCTACACACATTCTATACTTGCCATTGGGTTTCTTCACAAGCACCATGTTTGCTACCCATTCTGGATGTGTTACTTCCTGAATAAACCCTACTTACAAGAGCCTTTAAGTTTCAGTTGCGATGATTTTTTGCCTCCTAGAGGCGAAATCCCTTTTTTTTAGATTACGGGTTTCATACTTGGATCAACGTTCAAGGCATGGGAAGCAATTTCAGGGTTTATGCCAATAATTTCATCAGCCGTAATGGTAAAAATGTCTAAGTATTTATGAAGAACAACAAATATTTCTACATTAATTCAGTTATCTAATTCCCCACCAATTTTTACAATCTTCCCATTAGATAATTGAAGCTCGACCAACTGGTCAACTGGCTCCGATTTTGCTCCACTATTGTCAACATCAAATGAATCCAAGGGAAATGCCTCGATGTGTTTCCTCTGAGTAATTTGACAACATTCCCGAGCAACTTATTGATCCCCTCTTACTGTGATGACTTGACAACCTTTCAGGTTTTTTATGGTCAAATATCTAATGCTCGTTATTGCTCCAGTTTAGTACAAGATTGGTCTTTTGATGATGCCGTTGTAAGAAAAGGCGATATCAATAATATTAAAGATTGCCTTGCATTCAACTGTACCCTAATCTTCTCGATCTCCAAGTTTGATACACAATTCTATAAAGCCCATTGGCTGAACTGTTCCCCCATAAAAACTAGTGACTAGTTTAAGAACCAGCTTCAGATCAGTTATCGATCCACCCATTGCTCGGTATACATCCCAAGATAACGCATTAATAGCACTCCTCTCATCAATCAGAAGTCATTTTATAGTATAATTACTTATATATACGCTAAAGACTAATGCATCATTATGAGGATAAACAACATGTTTTCCATCATTAGGGAAAAGATAATTATTGATTCAGACTCAATTATTAAGCATACCTCATTTCTTGACCTCTTTCCTCTTTTGGGTGGTGTTGGGTCTCCTCCTATTATCATGTTGATTATACCTGAGACTTCTCTTTGAGCTTGTTTTATTCCGGGGCTCCCCCCTGTTTGGTCGTCTAGATCTCTATCCCTCTTTTGGTGCTCAGTGAACTTCTTTTGTACGCCTCTCTGGACAAGTCTTTCAATTTCTTCCCGTAATTCATGACAATCATTAGTATCATGACTGTAATCCCGGTGATACTAACAGTATCTTCTTTTATCTTTAAATTAATCGGAGTTAGGATTCTACATACTGGAATAATATTAACACCATTTTCCTTTATCCACATTAGAATTTCAAATCTAGGAGCATTCACTCGGGTGTATCTTTCGAAAGCTTTATTAAACCCGTCTACTGAGCTTCTGGCAGAATAACCAAGATTCCCGAGTCTCCTCGAGTTCTTTGGTTCTTCCTTCTTATTCACCGACTTAATCTCTTTATTGTGCAGTTTTTTATCTTCATCTAAATCAATCAGGTTGGTGGCCATTGTCATTACATCAGAGAATGTTTTCAGTTTTTTATTCATAATATTATCCCGTAATTTTCCCAATCAACTACCATTTTTTAGAGCATCAATGGCTGCTTCATTGCTCAAATTCTCAATTTGCATTATGATCTTGTTAAACCTATCTAAATAGCTTCTCAGTGATTTAGCATACTCTTGTCTGCATGTTCTCAAGTCATTAATGCTTCTTACTGGTAGAATGTTGGTGATAAAACGAAGCCTAAATTGTCGACCAATTGCTCAAAGGATGAGATCGAGTCTATGGAACCATTTCTGTGCAGTTTTTGTCAGGGTACTAGGAAATACTCGACACATTATAGCATCATTAATGTTTTGTAACATCATCTTTGTTCTAAAAGTAGACACATGAATAGTTGGATCTCTAGTGCCATCGTACAATATAAATTAAGGCAATTTGAACTTGTGAGGAATTTTTGTCTGGACAATACTATTAATGAATGGAGTATTTCCATCTAGGACACATTCCTCTTCAATACTTGGACCCATCCTGGCTTTATACAATGCTTCTTTAACTCATCGACCAATATCCACGTCCTCCAACTCACGGATTGTTGAGCTTGATTGTTCATTTTTATGACAAGTTTTCTTTCTTCCTCCTTCATCATCCATGCCCAATGCATCAGCAACCCTGACTTGTTGCCCAATCGTAACTCCTTTCCTGGAAGTGTCTAGTTAATTGTCACCTTAAGTCAACACTCAAATTTGTTGTTGCAACCTTAGTATCAAGGCTTCTTTAGTTGAAGCCGACATGATGGTGGTTTGGGCAACGGGGCTTATTTCAAGCATTAATAAACTTGGAAAAGGGACAAAAGGAATAGGCCTTCCTGAATATTGCAACGGGGCATAGTATGGGAAAGTATACCCGCTTGATACTCCGGACAAATTTTGATTAGATCGAGTAATTTGAAGTGGTTAAGATGATGCTCCCATTGATGGTATGATGGATTCTCCTGGCTAATTTAACGTGTCTTCTCCTAAACTTCCTCCTGTTAGTGTGGACTAGAGGCCATTGAAGCTAAATTTATGAGTTTCTTGCCGAATATCATGCTCGAAGGATAATTAAAAAGTTTCCCACAGACGGCGCCACTTGATAACTTGAGGCTTGAGGATGCCTTTCGAGCTTTGTGGATATCCTGCAAGAGAGAAGATTAGAGGGTGGGGAGGTCCCCATGATCACTCTAGTGCTTAAGTTAGATGGGTTTATAATAAGCACAGGAGTGTGTGTTAATGTGTTGAATGAATCTTATGAGTAATACGTGAGGTACATATAGAGGTAGATGTTCACAAACCTTCAAGGATTAGGATCCTTATGCTTGTCAGTCTTAAACTCCTTTATGGACAAATAACCATAACCTACTAGGAATATGTCTTTCCTCAAGAGTCTAATATCTTCCCTTTTAAGGATCAATCCAAATCCTATTAAGATACGGGATATCACTTCTAATTTTTTTTATTTCGAAAAAAGGGCTGGGTCCACACCTATAATGAATTGTTATGAGAACATTTTATCAATTTTAATAAATTTTTATATCTAACTACAGTGTATACAATACAATTGTAAGTTTAATTTGGCTGCTAAATCTAAGATTCAAGCTTTTTTTTTCTTTTTTATTGCTAGACTAAGGCGTATGGTACATTTTTTTTTTGTTAATAGGAGATTATATGACCTAAATATTGATAAGTTGCATAATAGGGGACAGTTCTTCCATTTTAAATTAATGACGGCATAATTTAAACCCTTCACTTCATGATGTTGTTGGAAAAAAATTACCATTTAACTACTCACTCACTGGCAAGGTGTATAGTGCATTAATAAATAACAAAACATATCAAAATAGGTATGATAATGAACTGATAAAGCCAAATCTAGTGCGAGGATGATAATGCTAAAAAATTATTTTTAAAATACATTCTTTTTATTATCTATTAATACTTCTTTTAGGACATTAAAAATTATGATAAGAAACAAAAACTTAAGTAAATTTTGAAAAAGATAATAGCAAAAATACAATTTTATTCCCTTAATCAAAATAGGGAAGAATCCTCTTCTATATATATAAATACACACAAGAGATAAAATAGGAATAAAATAAACAAAATAGGAAATAAAGGGGATGGTGGTTACAAATGGTAACCAAGATTACAGCCAATAATAGAGAAAATATTCACAAATTAGGGCACAAATATTTACTAGCTGTTGGAGACATTTAAGGAAGGAGTTGTTGTATTTTGAGTCATAATTTGATTTTGAATCAAATGTGGGACTTACTGGCGGTTGCCATACTGGATGGTGCCACACTGATTGTCTGCTTCTTCACCCTTTTTCAAGTTGGAGGGAATGATGGAATGAACTCCAAGCTTGTTTCTTAAATTATGAAATGGGACCTTGGGTAAAGGTTTGGTAAAAATATCTGCTATTTGTTGAGGTGACCAAACAAATCTAGTAACTAGATTGCCAAGAGCTACTTTCTCTCGAATAAAATGATAATCAATAGCAATGTGTTTGGACCTGGGATGAAATTCTGGATTGACTGTCATGTACAAGGCACTGAGATTGTTTGAAAATAATTGAGGTGGCTATTGTAGATGAATTCCAAGATCTCAAAGAATAAAAGTAATCCATGTAAGCTCTGTTGTGGCTATAAACAATGGTTTTGTATTTTGTATTTTGGTATATTGAATTGTTTATAGAGTACATCAGATATAAATAATACAAATGAGAAGAGTTTAAGTACAAACTAAAGTGTAAAGATAACAGAAGATAATTATCCAGTAACTAAACAACAACTGAAGTTTGTTATCTGTTGACAGCCCCCCCCCCCCACACACACACAAACTAAAGAGTGCAAAGATGATGAAGCTGCTGAAGAAAGCAACCATAGCTTGGAGACAATTTGTTGGAATGGACGAGCACTAAATGGTTTGGTGAAAATATCAGCAATTCGGTCTTTGCTTGATAGAAATCTTATGCGAATTGTGCCCTTTTGAACTTGTTCTCTTACAAAGTGGTAGTCCAGTTCTATGTGTTTTGTTCATGCATGGAATACAGGATTTGATGACATGTATAAGGCACCAATTGTTAGTGGTATACACTAGGTAATCATATGTGACTATATTTTGACTTTATCATTTTATTAATAAAGAGGCACTTTCATTATTATTTTTGTGTTATGATAATTAGTTGAATAGTTAATTCTTTCTAAGGTCATCAAGTATGTGACTTGATAGTAAAACCCTTGGATTAAATATGAGTTCTATTCAAATTATCCTTAGTCATAATAATGAATTAAGACTAGTATGATGTTGAATGATGATTACATTTTACTAATCATGACTATGAGATACTAAGTCAACTCATAGGTCCTATTTAGAGAAATGATGTACTGGATTGACCCACTGTGAGAATACTACATAGATAATTGTCATAAGTGATTCTCATCACAGTAATATTATTTTAGTCCTTCGACCTTGAAATCACCATAGATTTCTATATAACTATTTTATATTTTGACACGTTCTAACATTGTCTTTAACAGGATGATAGAATAGAATGTTGTTGGAAATGAAATGAGTTATGTGAGGAATGTGAGTGATTGAGAAGGAATTTATCCCTCATTTAATATGAGTAAGATATCTACTGGCCCCTTGATAAGATAGACTGAAGAAAATTGCATGGCCATACTAAAATGAATTGATAAAGAGTTATCATTCTCAGTCTACTTGAAATCAAGTCATAATATTATTGAAATATATAAGGATGACATAAACTATGCCTTATGTTCAATTAAGATATCATGTGATAAAGGGACTACAATATTGACTGTAATAAGGTTATGTTGGATTATTGGCCTTCACATAACTTGGGTAGTCATAATGTCTTGCTAGAGACCAATTATGACTTGTAGGCCTAAATTGGGATTTAGGTCCACTGCCAATGTTATGTGAACCTACAGGGTCACACACTTTGAACAGACCCAAAATGAATATGGGTTTACCAAACCCAATTAAACTCTGTGGAAATATATATATATATATTTATTTATTTATTTATTTAAGGTAATGGTTATCTTAAATAAGGAAATTTATTTCTGATTTAATATTTAAAAGTGGTATATACCAAAAGGGCATTTTGGTAAGTGAAACCCTAATTGAGAAGTCTATAAATATATCATGTTCTCTAAGGTTTCATACATGTCTATCACTTTAGCAACCAAAATTCATTTTCTCTCCCTTTTGAGAAAAATGAAAAACATAGAGTTCTGTCATTCTTGATTTATTGAGATAATAAAAAAGGTGCTAGCACACAGATTCGTTTTGAATCAAGGGCTGTTTGTGTGGATACTAGTAAAGGATGCATCCTTTTGGAGACATCTCAATCCGATCAAAGAAAACAAAAAGCTCAAGGTAAGGTGTCACCGGTGTGAACCTCCTCTCTTCCTTCCATCATTCTCGCCTCTACTTGCGATTGTGGTAATATTTTGACAACCCTAGTTAAATCAGTTAGTGGAATTACATGGATATGGGTTCGGGTTTCTGATAAAAATTTTAAATTTTTGCTGCGTATAGTATCACGAATCCTAATAGGGGTAGTAGACTATAGAGAATTAGCCTAAGCCCTATACCTAGAAGCATCACTGACTTCAACGAGTTCCAAAGCTTCCCTTAAACTTGAGACCTTGGCACGCCAACATGAGGAAAACTAGACCTTGGATAATGTCAAGAATGTTATGATTCATAACCTGAAGACAGTGACTCAAGATGAATTAAGATAAGCCTTATCAAGACTAATGCAACCTCCAGCAGTTAAAACTCCACCTACTACTACTACTACCCTTCCACTTGTTGCTATTACCATTCCACTTGTTGTTGCTACTGCTGTCATTATTCCACCTACTGTTGATAATGGTGGTGTTACTATGGATGTTAAAGGTTAACCCTTGAATTCTACTAAAGTTGCGCCTACTATTAAGATAAAGTTTTAGGATGTTAAGTATTATATGATTCAAAAGGTGAAGAGGGAATCACTTAAGCTAGCCAAAGAACTCGAGTCGAAGCAGATGTAAGCATTGGCTAGGAAGATGTCAAAAATGAAAGAGTTGATAAGAGGATAGGGTATAGGATACACCTTTAATTTTGATGAAATGATGTTTGCTGAAGGGGATAAGCTAGAAGATAATTTTAAGATGCCTCAGTTGCAAAAGTTCAATGGTACTAGAGATTCAAGGGTACATCTTAGTTAGCACTTAACTGCCATAGGTGCTACCAGAGCCCCTTTATTGGTTGTTATAAGGTTGTTTGTGCTGTCTTTGGAGGAAATATGTGTGAATTGGTACCATGGCCAAAAGAAATCCATTCGGGCTGACTAGAAGGAATTATAATATGAGCATAACACTAGGCTGGAGGTGTCTATTATAGATCTGGAATTGACTGAGCATAAATCAAATGAATCATTCTTAGACTTCCTGATAAGATTCATGAACAAAGCATGTTTAATAAAGAATAAATTAGCTAAAAAAGACCAAGTAAGGATGATTATGAGAAACGTATTGCCTAACCTAGTTGAGAGGTTATAAATGATGAACCTTAAAACCTTTAAAGACCTGTATAATGATGGCTTGCAAACAGAGGAAATTGAGAATATGGTACGTGATAATAAGAATAAGGTGATTGAGAAAATAATTGTTGTGTCTGCCAAATGAAGAAGAGCTACTGCAAGACTTAGCATTTATAATTGAAAATATTTTAATTAAATTGATGTAATAACACCCTAACTTCTTGAGGATGAGGACTCTTTCATTTTATTGATCAATGATATGAATTATAATTTTACTTACTTGTCTGATGTGCATCACGATGGAACTATGCATTATAATATTGACTGGATGTGCATGTTTAATATAAATTTAATTCAATTATATTTATTCAACATGGGCACAGATGATAACTCTAAGAACATTTCTATATCATTTGATATAACTCATGAGAAGAGAGAAAAATTTAAGAGAGTACTTACAAAAAGAATGATAACATTTGCTTGGTCTTATGAAGGCATTTCAAGTGCACATAAATCTCAACCATTTGCCTCTAACTTTATTGAATAGTTTGTCATCTCCCTGGCCATTTGCAGAGTAGGGTATCGACATAATGAGAGAGATAAAACCACTACATCAAATGGACATAAGTAAATAGTGGTAGCAATTAATTATTTCTCTAGTTGGGTAAAAGCTTATTCCTTTAGTGTAATGAGGACAAAACAGATGGCCAAGTTTATAGAGCAGAGTCTTATTTGCAGGTATGGTGTTTCACAATACATAGTAATGGATAATGAAGTTCAATTCCATGCAGAGATAGCAATTTTGTTTCAGAAATACAAGATTAAGGATAATAAGTCTTCACCATATCGACCCCAAGCAAATGGAGCAGTTGAAGAAGCTAACAAGAATATTAAGAAAATTCTTTCAAAAATGGTTAAGACCTATACAGATTTGGCCAAGCATCTTCCATTTACTTTATAGGATATCGGACCACAACACAAACTGAAATATATTAAACACCATTTTCACTAGTGTATGGGTATGAGGCAGTATTAATGAAAATTGAAATTAAGTCTCTGAGGGTAGTTTTGGAGGTGAAGATTCCTGAATATGAATGGGTATAGAAGAGATATGACCATCTTTTATCTCTAGATGAGAAATGTATGCTTTATTCCACACTTACATGTACTAGCAAAGGATAACAAGAAAGTCAAACCTGGAAAGATAAATCCTTGAGATTTGATTTTGAAGCAAGTGAGGGCTATGGTGTTTGATCCAAGAGGGAAATTCAGGCCAAACTGGGAGGGACCATTCTCGGTTAAACAAACTCTTCCTAAAGGTGCTACAAAGATATTAGATTTGTAAGGGAATGAATTTATAGAGCCCATAAATCTTAACTAGCTCATGAAATAATACATTTAGAAAAAAATAAAAGATAAATAGAAAATAAAAAAATAAACAATAACCTGTTGGCTAGGAAAACCTGAAAAGGCTAGTTAGGAAAAAATTAGAACATTCATGCTGTCCAGAAAACCCATAAATGGCTGGTAGATAAAAATTAGGAAAAAATAAAAAAGAAGATCTCGCTGATTATAAAACCTGCAAAGGGCTAGTTAGGCAAAAATTAAGAAAATAAAAGTCAAAAAAACATTCAGTTAGAAAATTTGAAAGGACTAGATAATAACAAGAGTTGTATAATATAATGTAATGAATGTACTCATATTTGCTCTAAGGAATGAATAAAATTAGACTTGAATTTGTTTAATATTGCATGTTCATTTTTTCATACTGTATAAATATCTAAATGGAAAGACAAAACATAATTAAAGCTAAAAATCAAACCTATGATATCACTATTTTTGTTGTATTTTTTCTTCTTAGCATCCCTTTATGACTATTTGTAATGCTTGTGTCCTTTTGTATCTTGAGAATTTGGGTGGCTCTGTAACTTACATTATAACCCATGCTTTATAGTTATTATCAGTTATTGCATTAGCATCAAACTTTGTATTCTGTTTAAGAGTTCTTCATTCTTCACTTTGTCTAGAAAGTCTTATCTCAAAGGAAAGCCCTCAAAGTTGATGGTGATTGTAATAATGAATTGTGGATGGCCATACTGGTGATAAAAGCATGTTGGAGGAAGGAAAGTTGAGGCATGTAATCCAGGTAAAGGAACACAGTGGTCATATAAGTCAATGATCATATACTTTAACTTCCATCAGGAGCAGGTTTAGTTGATTTTAATATCAGGAATTCCCTTTAGCCAATTCACTCAGTCATCTCTTGTAAGCTTGCCTTTCATCTTTAAGGCATGGGACTGTAGCTGATGGGGTTGCTAAGTCAAAGAATCAACAAGAGTAGTAAGCAAACCAAGTTTTTCTCACAACCAAATCTACGAAATAGAAATAGAAATAAAAAAGAATAATAAAATAGTTTAACCTACTAAGTTGAAAACCTGTAAGGGCGGTTTAGGCAAAAATAAAGGCATAACAAAATTAAGACATAAAATAAATAATAAATAAAAAAACTTTGGTTGCATGCCTAATGAAGAAGAAGAAGACTGCTAGAGAGGCAATGACAAACTTTGAAATTGTCTAAGCCAATAATAGTTTTAGCCAAAATAACAGGCATGGGATTGGCTCCATTTTCAACTTCTTCAAGAACACTAATAATCCTAGTGTCACCATCTCCATGAAGGAAAACAATTAGAAACTAGGCATAGATACAATATATAATCATCCAGACCCAAACAACACTATCCTTATCTTTATTCTCACAGGTGGCAATTAAAAGGGATAGGCTAATATTATCCTGGTTGTGTGCATGAAGATTAATATCACTTGGCTGCACATTGAAGAATTCAACTAATTTTCTTATGAACTGCAAACTTAATTTAGAGAGTGTAATTGGTGTAGTTGAATCAAGTTGGCAACCTAAAATTGTTGAAAATTCTTCAACTATAAGGCATAATTTTGATATAATGCAAATATGTTTAGTATTTAGTGGTAGTTTAGTCCTAATTATATTTACTTTTATTAAGTTTAGTATGTTTATTTTGTTATTAGGTTATTGTATTCACATCTTTATCTTTATGAATTATTATGTAGGTTTTACACATATTTTATTCTCAATTCATTCTTGGAAAAGACTTGGAGTTTATTAGAACAAGTTGGAAAGCAAAAAGAATCAATTTTGGAGAATTAAAGCCTGTCACGAGTCATCACACTTAGCATGACTCGTTACAAAGAGTGACTGAAACGAGTCGTCACACTTGGCACGACTCGTTTCAAGGGCAAAATACTTAGAAGATTTCGGATTGAGCAGTTTTCATATTTTAGTCATAACTTCTTCTAAAGACATCCAAATTAGATGATTCAAGTTCATCTGGAAAGATAAGACAAAGATCTAGAAGTTTTATGAAGGAATATTTGATAGTTAAAAGCATCTGAATAGACAGAATTGCCCTTGAAGTCAGAGAATTTGCAAAGGGAGGTGACTTTTCGTATCAAGTGATGCCTTTTCAAGTGTGAGGGCTATAAAGAGGAGGACAACAAGAGCCAGAAAGAGGGAACTTTTGTTGATTATTAGACATTACCTTTTATTTTAGTTTTTATTAGAGTCTTTCTTGTAAGAATTAAAAAGAGACAAAGGCCAAGAAGAAGGAACATCAAGACTTAGTAAAAAGGGTTTTATCTTTTCTCTTATTTTCCC
>CATIWM010177241.1:0-57746 GCA_949671775.1 Mallotus repandus
TTTTAGGTTTGCCTTTATTCTTTAGCTTAGGATAATCTTTCTTCAAGTGCCCTTTTTCTCGATAAAAGGCACATTGATCTTTGCTCAGTCTGGACTTTGACTTCGATCTTCCTCTCTTTCCTCTATTCTGACTCTGTGAATGACCTCTAATAATAAGAACTTCTGCTTCTACACTTATGTTTTCTTGCTTTTCTTTCTTTCTCAATTCGTAACTATACAAGGCAGCAGTTACTTCACTGAGAGACACATCAACTTTCCCATGAAGTAGAGTAGTTTCAAGATACTCAAACTCATCAAGAAGTGATCCCTTCAACATCAGAGCCAGATCTTCTTCTTTAAAAGCCATATCCATATTCAATAGATCGGTCACTAGGTGATTAAAGCTAGTATTGTGATCATTCATAGTGGTACCTAGAACATAGTTGAAGCAGAACAATCTCTTTTTCATGTAGAGTTTGTTCTGACCGCTTTTCTTCAAAAATTTCTCTTCTAGTGCCTTCCACAATTTACTCGCAGAAGTTTCTTTAGAAAATGCATACTTCTGCTCTTTAGAAAGACATGATCGAATGGTACCACATGTCAATCTATTGATCATCTTCCATTCTTTCTCCTCAACATCATCTAGTTTCTTTTCTTCAATGGCAATGTCTAGACCTTTCTAAAAAAGAGCATCTAGAACCTCACTTTCCCATATGCCGAAATGGTTGGTGCCATAAAAAATCTCCACTGTAAATCTAGCATTTGTCACAGCAGTTCTTCCCAAAATTATGAAGAAGTTGTTGACGTCGATGTGGATTCTTTTGTGTTGTCTGCCATTTCTGCTACAAATTCTATTTAATAACTATCAATACGGAATACCAATTAGCCCAAGAAAATTTTTTCTAATGTGGAAGATCAGCCTAAGCCGCAACCACAGAGCATTCTAAAATAAACTAAAAGCTCTGATACCAATTGTTATGGAATTCAGATTAATTTTCACCAATAATAAATTCACCTTGAGAACTATTGCACAAGTGACTAGAGTGAAAATAATTGTACTAAAATTCACCCCAAGGTAGATTCCTAGGAAAGAGTGGTGGGGTCACAATGCCTCCTTAAAAACCATACTCCTTAGACAGAATCTATCAAGACAAGTAATTTTAATAGCACAATGATTAAGAACAACTATACCTGACAATAGCTATTAAATAGACATAAAAGAGAACACCAAAATTTAACGAGGTTCGGCCAATTATGCCTACATCCTCGGACACTGTCAAAATAATATTTTACTAATTATGGAAACATTATAAAAGAGAGAAAGAATACAAATAGCCTAAATATAGGAGAAGGCTAATTTTGTGGGATGATTAATTAAGGAGGAGGAGGTGTCCTTTTATAGCCTTAAGACTCCTACCACTTCTCCTAAACTTCCAATGTGGGATTCCTAAATTTTGCTAAAAAACAACATGGTTAGCAAGTTCCAATTCAGCCAATGAATCCTGTGTCGATCAGAATTGTCTCCCCACCAGTCTTTGCAAATCATAGTTTGCAACTCATTACAAAAAGTAATCGGCAAAGAGAGGCAACTAATGATATATTGGGGAATCGCCTGAGCAACAGCTTTAATAAAGATCTCCTTTCCAGCTCTACTTAACAACTTCTCCTTTTAATCTTTTAGTTTTTCCATAACTGCTCCTTTATAAAGGCAAAGATGAGCTTTTTTGACTTACCAATCATAGTTAGGAGACCTAAGTACCGTACATGGTGATCCACCATTTTTATACCCAAAGCTTGGCACAATTGATTTTGCATTTCCTGAGAAATAGCCCTGCTAAAAGAGACTTTCGATTTTTTCAAGTTTATTTTCTGCCCAGACTCCTCATATATGGAAAGAAGAACTTTAATGGAATTGCACTCTGTTATAGATGCTTGAGCAAACAGCAAGCGATCATCAGTAAACAAAAGATGAGATATGTGCGGGCCACTACGACTCAGTCTAAAGGGATGAATATATCCGTCAAGAATTGCCTTCCTAATTAAACTTGAAAAACCTTCCGTGCATAAAAGGAAAAGATATGGGGAGATTGGATCCCCTTATCGAAGACCTTTACCAGGTTTCACAAAACCTTTAGGTTGACCATTAATTAGGAAGGAGAAGGAAACAGTGGACAAACAAGTCATAATTAGCTAAATAAAATGAGAGGGAAAAGATGTTTTAACCATCACCTGCTTTAAATATTCCCACTCAACCCTATCATAGGCCTTGCTCATATCCAATTTTAAGGCCATCCATCATTTTTTACTAGAATTTTGGTGCTTCATAAAATGGAATGCTTTAAAAGCCATAATTGCATTGTCTGTAATTAGTCTCCCTGGTACAAAAGCACTTTGGGCCTCATCAATAATCAACGAAAGCTCTAGTTTGAGGCAGTTTGCTAACACTTTTGAAATAAGCTTGTAAATCACATTACACAAGCTTATTGGCCTCAAATATTTCACAAATTCCGGCAATCTTATTTTTGGGATTAGGGTAATGAAAGTATGATTAATGGAGGGAGGCATCTCACCTGAATTAAGAAAATTCATAACCATCTGAGTTACATCATTACTAATGATATCCCAAAATTTTTGATAAAAAAAGTCGAAACCCATTAGGGCCTGGAGCTTTAAATGGAGCCATTTCTTTTAAAGCTGCAACAATCTCAAAAGCAGAAAAAGGAGCAGATAATAACTTAATGGAATCACCATCTAACATGTTCTGAATTGCATCAATTAAGGAAAAGGAGCTAGGTGACCCCGATGAGGAAAATAGAGTAGTAAAAAAGTCCACCACCAACCGTTCAATAGCTACATCACCTTCATACCATGAAGCAGAAACATCACAAAGGCGTTAAAGGTGATTATACCATTTTTTTCAGAGGCTTTTCGATGGAAAAAAGCTGTGTTATGGTCACCCTCCTTAAGCCACAAAACCCTCGACTTTTGGCGCCAATACTCCTCTTTATAGCTTAACAGATCATCAAACTTTGCTTTCAGCCCAATTGTTCATCTTGAACCTCTTGAGATTAAGCCTGTTATTGTAAATTCTATAATGTAGCCATAGTATTTTCTATCTTTCACTTTATGTTACCAAAGGTATTTGAACTCCAAAGCCGAAGATCCTACGCATATTTTTTAAGTTTTTCGATCAGACCAAAACGAGAGGAATTAGCAGCTTCTGTTACCCATACATCAGATATCACTTCTCTAGATCCATCAAAGCGTAACCATATTGACTTAAATTTTAAAAAGTTTCCACCTAAACGAAAGTGAACTAGAAACGTTACCATCTGAATCAAAGATAATAACGAGGCAGGTGATGAACCTCATAACTCAAAAAAAAAAAGCAATAAAATCTTTGAAACCCAAAAAGCGATCCAACCTTTCTCTTATGTTCAGAATCCCCTTACGACAATTGTCCCATGTATACATACAACCCTTATACCCAAGGTCTCGTAAATGCAAACTGTCTATTGTACCACAAAAACTATCCATCATATTATTATCACGTACCCTACCGCCAACCTTCTCTTAACTGTAAATTATTTCGTTAAAGTCCCTAAAATAGATAACAGGCTAATCAAAAGTATTAGATAAGCTCTTCAATTACTCATATGTCTTATACTTCAAGTTATGCTCTGGCCACCCATAAATACCACACCCAATCCAAGTAGCCTTTCTCACTTCGTCAAAGCTTGAAAATTGAATATGATTATTCGAGAAAGATGATATCGTTAGCTCCACATCTTTTATCCAAATTAGAACCAGGCCTCCTCCTCGTCCATGACAATCAACTGAAAAGAAATTAAAATCAATAAACTTATATTTAAGACTTTCAACCTAAGAATGAAACAATCTAGTTTCCATGAGAAACATGATCGTTGAGGATTTTTTTGCGATAAAAAATTGCAAAGCACGAACAATCCAATGAGTCCCCAATCCTTAAACATTCCAACTGAAGAGCCTTATAATGCCTGGTGGGACTACTGAGCAGTCTCCGCCTCGCAAACTGTTGTTACAGTAGCAGAAAATTTATCTCTCTTTCCCTTCTTTGAAATACCATCAACCTCCATCTCTTCTGCCTCATAAGTAACCCCCATTACTTTTCTTCATACTATCCTTTAAAAGCACATCAAGTTGCAAATCCGCAGACTCTCCAATTTATAACTTAGTTAGATCCCTTCCCAACTTTTTAAATTTTCAGAGTGAGACATTTTTTTTTGGCAATGCAAGCATATTCTGGGCCACTTGGTCTATCTTTATCACCGACAAAAGTTCATTGATACCAATAATCTCCTTCGAACAATTCTACCTATTACCCTCCTCAATTTGAGACTCAAGAACAGTGTCAGTAACCCTTTGGGTTGGAGTAGAGATTACGTCTAGACCTGCATCCTTAGAAAGTTCAATAATCCTTCTCACCCTTGATTCACCACTATTAGCCGTTGCACTAGGCATATAAGAGGCACTCATTGCTCTGGTAGATGCAGGTCTATGGAAACTATATTGTTTTATTGGAGAAGCCCGAAGCACTGGTCCATATGGCTAATCATGTACCTCAAACTCTTTAGGTTTATTGTCATAATCATCTTCAACATGCCCAAGCATACCACACCAATAACAAAAGTTGGGTAGTTTTTTGTATAAAAAATATACCCAGACTTTGTCACCCTTTCCATTAAGTACCATAGTACCACATCGCAACGGTGCTTGAATATTTTCATTAACATGAACCTTAACATACTTTCCCCATGAATTAATATTGTCAGGATTAATATCCACCACATGGCCAATTTTGCTTCCCACCTTCAGAATTGAGTCCCTATCCCTCCTGTTTAAAGGTAAATCTCCTATTTGAACCCAAAATAGGCACGACGATAGATTAACCATAGATGATTGCTCATCACCGGATAATTCACCAAGGATAATTAATTGTTTGCCAAAGTGCCAAGGACTTTCACATAAGATCAGATCTTTATCTTTCTTTAAAGTAAAATCACACATAAACAAATTTTGGCCCGCCTCCGTTATAGTAAAACCCTTTCCAATATGCTAAGCACTATTCAATACGTTCAATAGCGCCTTTAGGTTTAAGGGTTTATCCGTGAGAATTCTTCCAACTAAACAGTTCCTCTTCTTAAAAGACTGATCCCCACTATCCTGTAGATTGACTTTATCCTCTTCATCTTTTGTGAGGGAAAACTTTTGCCACAAGATTTCTAACTCATGCACCATTTGAGATCACAATAAAAAATCATGAAACACCAATTAGTATGATAAAAGAAATTTAAGAGATGAGAAAAGAGAAGATAAGAGAAAAGAAAAGAAAAGAAAAGAAAGGCGGAGAAAATCCACAAAGGGAGAAAAACCCAAACCCTAACTAGGAAACCCTAGCTAGGTAGAGAGAAAAGTACATAGAGGGAGTTATGTTTTCTATCTTCTTATTCATAGTTTTAAGTTTTGGTATATAAAGAAGTTTTTCTCACCATAATGGAAGATAAAATAAAAATATCTTCAAAATTACTTTAAAAAATATAAATTTTTTATTTCTAATCAGATTAAATTGGATTAGTCAGTGTTCAGTAAATTCTAAATACCGATGGTTTAGATAAAAAAATGAAAAAATAATCAATTTTTTTGAATAATTGGGAGATTAAAGGGAGAGTGGGGGATTGAACCCATAATCTCACCTTATAATGTCTATCACCTAAGCCACTAGGCTATAAAGGGAGGACGAAAAAATAATCATATGAATGTGCCAATAGTGATATACTTTTTTTTTTGGAAACAAGTGATATACTTTCATCTTCTATACTTGATGACTAAATTAATTACTATAAGCATAATAAAATTCCAAAATCCGTATATTAGATCACAAATTATATGAATGCATCTTCTGTTTTTAATGGTAATTCTAGTGATATTGTCAGAAATTTACAATTCTGTAAAATAAAATTTTATTTATAAATAATCACATTATTAAATGATAAAAAAAGTAGACCTATAGAAAATAAAATTGTAAAAAGAAAATATGAAAAAAGTAGGCACTATTTATGAAAAATTGTGAAACTTGTGAATCATGATATATGGTAAGTTTGCTAGATTAATCTCTCTTCATACTCCAAGTTTAAATTTTTTTTTAAATAAAACTAAACTTTTTTTATGCATCAAGTTTCTCATTTGCTAAGTGATATCTATTTATCATCTTATTATCTATCAATAGGTTTTTTTATTGGCCAAAAAAATAATTTTTTTTTATAATCTTCAAACAGAAATCAAAATATTGAAAAAAATTATTCATTATGATATTTTATTTGCATAAGCATAAGAGTATGATTTACTTGTGCATATATTATGTTGACATCTAAATATCATTTTTTGAAATAATTTTAAAAATTGTCTAAACCATTGTTATTACACGCTACTAGACTCTAACTATTCTAATTTGACTCTACACAACCATAAGATCAGTAAATGTTTCAACTAACTTTGTCTTTTAGGTGTTGTTTTCAAAATGAAATTCCAAATAATTTTAAAAGTGTGTTTTGTATAAATGAATTTCATAAAATTTTGTGGAATTCATTAGAAATTTCAAATAATGTGTGTTTAGTTTAAATAAATAAGTTGTAGAATTCATTTGCAATTCCTTGTTTTTAAATTGTTGGAATTCATTATAACTAGATGAAATTCTAATGAAATGGTTAAAATTTACAAATGAATTCCACAAGTTTAAAGTCTATATTTCTAAAATAACTAAAATACCCTCATCATTTTTATTTTTAAAAAAAATTAATCTATCGTTACCTTCTCTCCTTTCTCTACAAAGCACAATCAGGAGATGATTCTTATGTAGCAGCAGTTGATGTTGTTTTTGAAAAGCACAAATCAACAACGATGGATTTTCTTGATGGGGATAATCTTGCTAATTTCTTATCCCGAGTACATCATGATATTAATAAGACAAAATTCATTTTTAAGCCCCTATCTTATAGTGATTTTTTCTATTAAACTCCTATCGTTCTATTTTGTTCTATTGAGTCCCTATACTTTTATTTATAATCTTATTGAGCCCCAATTTAACATATTTCCTTAACACCGTTAAGGGATGAATATTTTAATCAAAAAAATGCCACATCAACAGTAAGTATTTACAGGCAGCATAATAAAAAATAAAGTTGACAAATAGAGAGGGACATTTTTGGTTTTTCACTCACTAATATTTGTTTCTTCAACCTACAACTGTCACCTTCTTCAACCCCTAACTTCCACTTCTCAACAACATCACCCCCGCCTCGACACCACCCACTTCACAATCATATTAAAGCACAGATAGAGATAAAAGAGACAGCGAAAGAGAGACGCTCCATTATGGCCTCTCGCAGCAAGAACGGAAGCCTGCCCAGGTACATTACATGTTCATCACCGTTTATGTCCTTTAAAAAAAAATTCGAAACCTCACAGCGTTGAATTAAGCTTGAGCACCATAGTTTCTAGTTCTGCATTTTTTTTCTTGTTTTTTGCTTAATTGTTATTGCAGTTTTGTGGGTTTCTTATATAAGATTTGATTTTTTTTCACTTTGAATTCAAGCAGGTGATTATGGAGTTTTGAAAGTTTTAAAAGTTTTGAATCTTGGCAACATGAAGTAGTGTAGTCTGACCATGATTCCGGCGAATTACATCTACTATAGAGTGGTTCAAAGCATTCGCCACCTCTGTGGTGAGTGTTTGTTGAATGGTATTGAGACCAACTCTCATTTTTTGTGTGCAGATTGAATTATGACAAGGGAAAATGATGAAATTGATAGAAGGTTAGATTTTGAGTTAAATATAGAAATGTCATATTAGGATTTTGCATAAGCAAGCTGCAATTTCCATCCAAGATGAAGAAAAATCCCTAGGAGAGAGGAGAAAAAAACTAATACAAAAAGGAAACTTCTTCAGACACAAGGATTGAAAAGAAATGAATATTACATGATGTTGGCTGTAGCTAATATCTGCAATCCACTTGAGTCTGTGAACGACACAGATATATTGATTGATCCTAAGGAACGAACATAAAGAAACACTCACCGTTGCTTCCATCGTCGTCGCAATATTGTTAAACTCTTCACTAACAATTTATTATTAGTTCAAATTCTACTCCATTCTGACCTACTCTTCCATCAAATTCCATAACCTGAAATTCAAAACAAACACTCATCGCTACTTCCGTCACCATCGCAGACTCGCAGTCACCGCCACAGCCACCTTCTCCTTCACCCTTAGTCCACCGGTCGCCGAAGAGTTTGGTGTTGATAAAGTGTTTGCCTTCCTCTTTTGTCCACCGGCTCACCGCCACGACGATGAAGCAGGCTCAGCTGATGTTGGTGATTCTCCTCCCGCCATGGCTGAGCTCCCGCCTGCTTGTCCTCCATTGCGATTGAGCTCTCTGCAGTTACGACCATTAGGAAACTGCAAGCTTTGCTTGCTGCGTTCACTTCACTTTTTTTTTCTTTTTCTTATCCACTTCCTTACTAACAGAAATTGGATTGGATTAGGTTGCAGATTTTGGTGCCTAGGGGAAGAAGGATGAAAAGGGCATCGGGGAAGAAGGATAACTGAATTGTTTTTTTTTTTTTGAGAAAATAACTTAATTGTTTTAGTTAAGGTTATAATTGATATTTTGCTTGCCTAATTAGCAGCTGCAGACAAAAATTGACCGTTCAACCACTTATTTAACAATTTATGCTCTTTTAACAGAGTGTGGAGTTCACGTGCATCAAGTCTGTCAAATTAGGGCTCAATAGGTAAATAAATAAAAATATAAGGGCTCCATAGAACAAAATAAAATGATAGGGGTTCAATAGAAAAATCCACTGTGGGATAAGGGTTTAAAGATGAATTTTACCTATTAATAACCTCAAAGCCATGCTTCGTGCAATATACATAAGTATACGAATGTTCTCTCTTATGCACTGGTTGGTTGAATAGATGGATATAGAAGCATTTATCTTGGCATGATATAGTGGCTTAGGTTTATTTTTATTTTTGTATGAGCTATGGTTTGTTGAGGCATGTGGCGAATCATGTCTTTTCGGTTGTCATGCGCATCAATTTCCCATTATTGGCATTCTGATTCCATGCCTTCTAGCCATACATTCAAGTCTTTTCAATTAATTTAACCTTGATTTAGATATTTCATATAATTGTAATTTTATTTTAATGCATTTTAATTTAAATTAAACATTTATAAAATTGTAAAATTAAACATTTATAAAATTGTAAAATTAAAATTTTAAAAATATAATTTAAATAAATATTATAAAAAATTAAAATATTAATTTGAATTTTAAATAATCACACTTTAATGATGTAATATGAAATCCAATAACAAGTAAAAAAAACACAATCTATTTAGAAGGGTATCTTTGACCAAAATCAAAATTAACTTGAATTTTATATTTATACCAAACACAATATAACATAATATGAAATTTATTTTAAATGAATTCCACAAACTATTCATTTAAACTAAACACACTTCAATAATAAAAATCCATTTGAAAATTGAACCAAACATAGGCTAAGAGTGTTTGGTTCAAATGAATTTCACAAAATTTTATGGAATTTATTTGCAAATCCAAATTATTGTATTTGGTTTAAATAAAAACTTTGTAAAATTCATTTTCAATTCTAACTTTTTAATTTTGTGCAATTGCTTAACACTAAATTCATTCTTGTTGATGAAATGTGTTTGGTTCAAATGAATTTGAAATTTATTTGCAATTGAATTCTATTGAAAATTCATTTTGAAATAAAATGAATTTTTTAATGGAATTGAACCAAACAAGTGACATAAAATTTTATGGAATTCATTTGCAAATCCAAATGAATGTGTTTGGTTTAAATGAAAACTTTGTGAAGTTCATTTCCAATTCTACCTTCTTTATTTCATGGAATTGCTAAACACTAAATTTATTCTTGTTGGTGAAATGTGTTTGGTTCAATACATTTATAAATAAATTCTATTTAAAATTCATTTGGAAATAAAATGAATTTCTTGATAAAATTGAACCAAACAAGAGGTTAAAGTACGTTTGATATAAATAAATTTCACAAAATTTTATGAAATGGGAAACCATCGGTTCTATCCTCAACTTTAAAAGCCAATTATCAATTGAATCTTACTTTGAAAGTCATTTCAATTTGCTCCTTCAACTTTATGAATTCTATCAATTCTATCCAATTTTATTTTAAGGACCTAATTGTATCTTTAAAAATTACTTTTAGATCCCTATAAAATAAATTTGACACTTATTAAATTTTTTACCCTCTTTTTTCTATAAGAAAAAAATAAAATATAAGAAAATATTTTTAAATTCTAATTTTATCACTCTTGACATAAATTTAAAATTAATTTCTACATATTTTCATAAATGTTTAATTTTTCACTAAAAATCCTTAAGTTTTAACTATTTTAAAAAAAAATTCTCAACTTTCAACCACATTATTTAGAAAGTTTTCTAATAGATATTGATAACTCATTTTCTAAAATCTTCAAATCCTGCAAATAAGTAACCACCAAGAGCACGGTAGGCAGTGGGGGAGATCCCCACAAACCCTCTTATGCTTAAGTTAGAAAGGATTTAGGAGGAGAGATTGTATGTTGGAGATGGTGTATGTTGTGTATATGAGTGATTAGTGTATTTAGAATGCCTAAGAATGAGAATAATGGGGGAGTATATATAGGAAAAATCTTTACCCAAATCTGTCATGATTCATACTTCTTGTAGATAGGAACCTTTGGACTTGTAGGACTTAGATTGCTTGGTGGCCAAGGGCTGAGTATCCTTTTCCCTTTAGATTTCCTTTGCTTGGAGGGCAATAGTCCTTATTAGAATAGGTTTATGAATATGAGGTATCAGATCTCAAACAAAAAAAGTATTAAATAAAAAAGAGAGAATTTTGAGATAATAAAAATATTAGTCAAGAATATAAAAAAATAGTTATTCTGAAAAATATGAAAAAATTAAAAAAATTAAATTTATTATTATTATTATTAGTTAAAAGTGCTTACTTTATTTATTTTTGTTTTTATTGATATTAGTCTATATAATAAATTAATTCACAAGTTATCACTTTTTTCTTATTATTTTTAATTGATACATAAAAAAGTTAAAATTTCATGTAAAAATTTTAAAATTAATTTAAGACTTTATTTCAAAAATGGTAAAATTAAAAATTGAAAATATTTTTCAAATTTTATTTTTCTTAAAAAATAAAAAATTGAATAACTGTCAAATTTATTTTATAGGGTTCTAAAAGTAATTTTTAAAAATACAATTAGATCCTTCAAATAAAAATTGGATAGAATTGACACAATTTATAAAGTTGAAAGAGCAAATTGAAATAACTTTCAAAGTAAGATTTAATTGATAATTGGCCTAAAGTTAAGGATATAATAGGTCATTTTCCCTTATGAAATTCATTTACAAGTCCAATTTATGTATGTTTGGTTTAAATAAACGTTTTGTAGAATTCATTTACAATTCCAACTTTTTAAATTTGTGAAATTGATTGTAACTATACCAAATTCTAACAAAATGATTAAAATTTTTAAATAATAATTTTACAACTTTTGAATCTATATTTTCAAATGACTAAAATAACCATCATTATTTTCATTTTTAGAAGTATATTTTTTTATTTAAAATGGTATTTATGACTAAAATTAATAATTACCTAGAGTTTTAGATTTATACCAAATACAATATAAAAAAATATAAAATTTAAATAAATTTTATAAAATATTTATTTGAACCAAAGACGTTTTATTAATAAAAATTAATTTAAAAATAAAATTTATTTAAAATTTATTTAAAAATCTAATGAATTTCTTAAATGAATTTTTTGAAAGAATTGAACCAAACATAACGTTAACCATTTCAACTAACTTTTATAAGTGATTGCTAATTTTGTAACTTTTAATTCTTATAAAATGAAAAAAAAATCTTTTAATTCAATCATCATGCCCCATGACACCCACTACTGTTTTAAAAGGTAAGAAAAAAAAATGCTTTGCAGATATAAAGGAACAAGAATAAGTAAGATTATGATCAATGAGCTGTGGCTTATTCTCAGTCTCTTTCTTTCAGCACCACACACATTAGAATTTGATCCAATCCTAAAGCCTAAATCAAACTCATTATGGAAGAGAACTAGATGCATTGATTGCCCATTTTCTCTCTTCACCACCACAGATTTTATGCAATCATAAAGTGTGACTAAAAGCTAATTCAGGGTATAATATCAGGCCAATTCAATTGGTTACAATTTGATGCAATCCCATATAGCTAAAAGCAATTCATTATTGATGTGAACTACATGCATGACCACTAACAAAGCCTTTGTTGTCTTGTCACAAATTCCATACAATCTACTGCTATATTTTAGCTAAGATATTTACAAGACAAGCTGTTGCAAGCAATTCTTGACTATGTAAATTCTTGAAAGTGAATTTTAGACTCATCTTCAGATTCCAATAAAGCTTGCACTACTGAATCCATTGATGGTCTCACATTTCTGTCTCCATCAACACAAGATATTCCAACTTCAACCATTTTGATTGCCTGATCTCTGCTGAATTCTCCATTCAATCTAGCATCCACTACTTCCTCTATCCAGGACTCCTCTCCACTCTGAAGTTTCCTTTTAGCTACTCTGACCAGCCTTGCTAGCTCTGATTCCTGCTCCTCACTGTCCTCTGTGACAAAATTTGAAAGCCTAGTTCCTTTCACCATTTCAAGAATCACTACTCCATAACTGTAGACATCAACTTTTGCTGTAATGGGAAGATTCAAAGCCCATTCTGGAGCCATGTAACCCTTTGTTCCTCGTATTCGAGAAAATTCAGAATTACTTCCACCCCTTTGAGACAACTTAGCCAACCCAAAATCTGAAATCTTGGGTTCAAGTTGATAATTCAGAAGTATATTTTCAGGCTTCACATCACAATGTATAACCCACTCTAGACATTCATGGTGAAGATACGCTAAACCTTTAGCTGTACCTAAGGCAACATTAAACCTTTCTGTCCAACCAAGAACGTTTCGAGTTGGAGAGAACAGATGCTTGTCTAGTGATTGATGTTCCAAGTACTCATAGACTAAGAGCCTGTGACTCCCTTCTGAACAGAAACCCCACATTCTCACCAAATTCATGTGATTGATTTTGCTAATGGTGCTCACTTCTGCCCAAAACACATCTTCTCCTTCATATGATTCGCTTAATCTCTTCACAGCCACCACTCTTTCATCTGCCAAAATACCTTTATACACGGTGCCAGATGCTCCTCTCCCCAACTCTTCCTTGAAATTCCTGGTTGCTTTCTTGAGCTCAGCATAACTAAACTTCCTGAATTGACTTATTAAAGCATTATATCCTTCTGTCGTGGGATCCTGCACGCTTTGCCTTCTGAAAAGCAACCACCAAGCTGATACTATAAAGAGTACTTCAACAAGGCCGATGGCAGAAGCAAACCAATATAGATATGTCCATTTCACTCTCCTAGTAGCAGTGTTATACATAGAAGAAGAGCCTAACATGAGCACTGATTCAGTAGATGCACATTTGGGATCGGTGCCAATGAGAATTGAGGGTTCAGTGTTCGCCAAATTTGCTGGAAGTTTTAGATATATACTTCCTGGAAATATTGGGGATTTGTAACCATTGAAAAGTTCACTTTTCGTGTAACACCATCCTTCCCCATTTAGCCTGTAACTAAATGCTACGCACCGGCAATCATCCAAGCAGAGTTTCAAGCAAGCATCTCTTGAAATGGATGTAGTAAAATTGAGATCGAATCCATAGAAATCTACTTGAGGGACCTGCACAAAGTTCACCTGCTGTTGGGACTGTGAACATGATTGATTAAACTTGGGTTTGCAACCTTTATTCCAATTACCAGGCTCAGTGACCTCATAGCCAGGAGGACATGAACACTTGGGTTCAGGTGTATACACACAAATCCCATTTCTCCCACAAATTCCATGCACTTTACATTGCTGCAACATAGCTTCCCATGTGATCACCCAGTTTCGTGTCTGATTGTCAAGGCTATAAAGCCTAAGATTCCCATCATCATCCATAGTTATTCTCCTTTTGATCCGAAAACTGATATCAGTAGCACTGAATTGCAACTGATCACTAGATGAAAAGCTGCCCATTTCATCTAAAACAGCAATTCTACTACTATTATAGCTTGTTCTACGACTTTGAAACACATTGAGATCAGGATCAGGCCAATAAGGACTGGAAATATCAGGCCCATCATACAACAATGCTAACACATTATTATTAAAAAAAAAGAAACTAAAATATCCAGAGCCATACATCCCTCTGCCTAATCTAGACACCAACTTTGAGCTCTTAGTGAAAAATTGATTTGGAAGAAGTGTATCAGTAGGAAAATCAAAACTTTGCCATAAAATTCTACCATTAGTAGTCTTGAGAACAAGGTTACCGGTATCCAGAAGCTCAGCTCTGCTAACTGCAGTAGAAGTGGTGTTAGACTTCCATGCAGTGGAGCCATCAACGTCAGTCAAGACCAAGGCACCATCTCTCTGCAGAGAAATTCTTGAACCTCGACCGTTGACAGGTTTGTCTCTGTTAGCCATCCAAACAACAGTTCTTTCTTTGGAATTGGTGAACCAAATAGAGAAATAGTAAGCATTTTGTCCCATACCATAGAACCCAGAAGAGAAAGTGTTATCTGGAGAGGTTAGGATGTCAGAGTCATGTTCAACCGATAGAGAGGAGCCTCTGGGCAGAAAGTTGAGTGCTTTAGAAGAAAAGAGAAAGGAGGAAATAACAATGAAGAAAGAAGGAAAATGGGAAGATGCCAAACTGTGGATTTTCATTGCTGCAGAAATGGTGTAATTGTTGGTGATCTCATTACTTCTATATACAAGACTTGGCTGTCACAGTGTCTTGCGTTGGCAAGGAATGGTATTAGTTTAATGTACCTGAAATATATAAAAGTAATTTCTCATTTTCATTGACTTGGCATTTGAATGCAAGCATTTATTTAAAATATTCAATTCTACTAATTATATATGTTGATTTTTGTTGGTTTTGGATGAAAGGTTTGCGTCTGCTTGTTGAACTTTCTATTCCTTTGCCTGTTGGAGGACGGCAACTGAAATTCCTCGTCCACAAGATAATCCATTTACATGCAAAACATAATTATGCAGATCGAAACATAAAAAACTACTGACTGTGTAGTCAATAGCGGCACCGCCCGCCAATTAAATTCATGTGACAGGAGGGTAATGACAGGTTAAAGCTGCCAAACAGAACAAAACAAAGACTTTTTGACCAAAAGAGTAAGCAATGACCTGAATGTTGGTAGGGGTGAGCAAGATCCACCGGAAATCTTTCCAACCGACCTGACCCAAGTTAGTGATTTGGTTCGGCTTCCGTGATGCTGAGATGATCGATTTGGGTGATGGGTAGTTGATTATTCGGGTTTCGACTGACTGGTCGGAGGAGGTATTTTATTCCCCAATCCGCCGAATTTTTGATATTTGGATATTACTAAAATGACGTCATTTTAGTTAATAGGACTGGTATATAAACTTAAAACTCTATCCCTATTCATTTCACACCCTTCCTCACCAACCAAACACACCGCCTCTCGTCCTCTCCTCTGTCGTCTTACCTCTCCTCTACTCTCTCACGCTTCTTCTCATCTCCTCTTTTCATTTTAAACCCTAATATATATCTTCATTCTTCAAGACTTCAACCTTTAAGAAACCCTAGTCTTCACCTTTCTCTCCTTATTTCTCTCATTCTTAGTTTAGTCTCGTTTTGATTTTTAATAAATCACAGTGCCTTTTTTTAACAAATCGTCATCTCCATTGATGATCTATCTATTAATGGTAATCCATGAAAGTTCTTACATGTTTTTTGATTTAATATGATTTTACTTTGAAATTTCAGTTGGTTATTTGTTAAAAAAAATAATTTTCCCTATATAAATATAGTTTATATTTTATATAAATTTGTAAAATTTTTAGATATGTGCTCGATGTTATATTGTGTTGATATTATTTGTTTTAAAACTTTAATTTTCGACATTTTTTTTATCTGTGTAATATTTGGGGGTTTTTTTATATGTTAAGTAGATATATATATATTTTTACAGTAATTTATAGATTTAATATTTATGAAAGTTAATCTTTGTTTTTATTTGTGAATATTTATTTTGTTTTATATGTTACATTTTAAAATGATAGATCAATGTTATAGATCTGTGCTTATTTTATATGGATCTATTATGGATCTAACATGCAAGTACAAAAAAATTATGTCTTTTTAGTTTTTAGCCAGATTCAATTTTTTTTGTTTAATTTGTTAAAAAAATAATTTGACAGTATTAATTTTTATCACGTCTATGTCAAAAAAAATGTGTGTTTTAGAAGTTTGTTAGATTCAATAAATTTATTTATTTTTATATATCTATAATAATTTTTGATAGATCTCTTTTTTCTTTTTTTATCGATCTTTAATAATTTTTTTATATATCTATAATGATTATTTTACAGATAATTTTTTTTATAGATCTTTAATAATTTTTGATAGATCTGTTACCTGTACTTAATTTTTTTTAGATTTCTAATTTTACATAATTTTTATAGATATAAAATTTATGTATTTTTGTTTATTTTAATTAAATTTTGGGTATCAACATATAAATAAAATAGTTTATGTTGATGTTTATGTGTTTGTATTCCCATTTATAATAATTATCTGTGAATTTTTTTATCAATTTTGTGACTTATGAAAAATAACAATTTGTTTGTTTGTTTTGTTCTGTATGAATCTGTGATGCTTCTAAAGTTCCTATTGGTGGAAGCTTAAAGTTATAACACAAAAAAAGGGGTGGAAGCATAAGCTTTACAAAATTTGACTTATAACTTTATAACTTTCGAAAAAAGGGGTGGAAGCATTCACTACTGTCACTTCTGAGTAGAAGCATTAGCAACTAAAATAAGGTATAAATAAATTTATTTTTTATTTGGTATATAATTGATAGTTCATATAACAATTTGTGATCTGAGTATGTTTATTTTTCTTTTATGTTTTTCCATGGAGATGGAGAACCCCAATGGCAATAATAATGCCACTGGTTCGAACCCTAAGGTGGTGGAAGCCCCAAATGCACGTGCTAGCAATCAGAGTGAGACTCGGGCTCAGCCTAAGCCTGATGCTAAAAAATGAAAAGCGACTGAACCAAAATCTGCTGTCTGGCAGTTTTTTGAGAGAGTTAAGGACGAGAATGGTGTTGTCATTAAGGGTAAATGTATTTATTGTGCTAAAAAGTTAAATGCTCACTCTAAAATACATGGAACTTCTTCTTTAAAAAATCACGTTATGACTTACTTAAAATTTCCTCATAGTAAAGATGCTAGGTGGTCACTTTTGATATTTAAAACTGCTGGGGTGGATGCATAGGATAATACACAGAATGCTTGCTTAGGCACATGGAAATTTGAGCAAGAGGCTATTAGAAAATCACTTGCACAAATGCTAATTACTGATGAATTACCATTTAAATTTGTTGAGGGGGGTGGGTTCAATAAATTCATGTCTACTGCATGTCCATGCTTTAAAATGCCCTCCAGATGGACTATAAGTAGGGAATGCCATTATATTTTTGTGTCTGAGAGGCTGAAGCTAAAAAATGTTATGAAAGAACACTATCAAAGAATCAGTATCACTACTGATTGTTAGACATCCGTTCAAAGAATAAATTAAATGTGTGTGACTGCTCACTTCATTGATGATACTTGGAATTTGCATAAAAAGATAATATCTTTTGTCCTTGTTACATCTCATAGGGGGGAATACCATGCTAAGGCTTTAGAGAATAGTTTGATAGATTGGGGAATTAGAATTGTATTTTCAGTCACAGTGGATAATGCTTCCTCTAATGACACTGCAATTGGGTATTTTTAAAAAAAAATGTTAAGTTGGGGGGCCTCTTCTGTTAGATTGAAATTCTTACATATGAGATGTACAGCTCACATCATGAATTTGATTGTAATTGATGGGTTAAAAGAGGTTAATATGTCTGTAAAAAAAGTGAGAGAGGCAATAAGATACATTAGAAACAGTCCGGCTAGGTTGAGAAAATTTAAAGAAATTTCTGAGCTTATTGGGGTGGAGTCAAAAGCCTCTTTGTCTCTTGATGTCCCTACAAGGTGGAATTCCACCTAGATAATGTTAAAAATTGCATGTTTGTTTGAGAAATCTCTTGACAAATTTAAGGAGACAGAGTCCTCTTTCAGATCCGATTTGGGAGATGATATTTTAGATTTCCTTTACTGGCAATCTGTTAGAGAAATGGTTAGTATATTGAAGGTGTTCTATAATATAACTTTCAAGATTTCTGGTTCTAATTATGTGACAGCAAATAGTTTCTTCTCTGAAAATTCTGATTTGAATGTCATGATTAATGATTGGATATCTTCCTCTGAATTGTCTGTTCATAACATGGGCATCAACATGAAACAAAAATTTGACAAATATTGGGGAGATCCACAGAAAATGAATGCTTTTATCTTTATTGCTGCAACTCTTGATCATCGATATCAACTGGAGTTTCTTGCATTTTCTTTTAATCAAATGTATGGTAATGATGGGGTTGGAAGCAGTCTGCTCATTAACATGAAGTCTGATATGCATCTCTTGTTTAATGATTATGTGTCTACATATGCTTCATCTACTACCTCTGAGTCTGGTTCTAGTAGTAGTAGTCAGTCAATCCAGACAACTTAGTCTGGTTCTAAAGCTGATCTGGCAACTTATGGGAATACAATGTCTTCAATAAAAGCCAGATTCAAGAAGCATAAACAGGAATCTGGAATGGGTGGAAGTAAAAGATCAGAAATTGAAATATATCTTAATGAGGCAGTTGTGGAAGATGAGGGGGTTTTTAATATCCTCAGATGGTGGAAGTTGAATGTTGAGAGGTTCCCAATTCTTTCTCGTACGACTAGAGATGCTCTAGTTATCCCTGTTTCAATTGTGGCTTCTGAGTCCTGTTTCAGTACTTTTGGTCGTGTTCTTGATAATTTTCAGAGTTCATTAACTCCAAAAATAGTTGAAGCATTGATTTGTGCACAAAATTGGCTTAAAATGCCAAACCAAACAATTGTGGTGGAAGAAACTATAGAAGATTTAGAGTCTTTTGAAAAATGTCAAGTTTTAATTCATTTATCAATTATGTTCTTTAAGTTCATTTAATCACCTGCTTGCACAAATTCTAATAATCTGTTTGTTTTTTCTTTGCAGATCTTGAACCAGTAGGTAGTGGCCCTTCTTTAACTCAGTTAATTAGCTCACTATAATTTATTAAATTATCTCTTATTCTGTGTATAAATTTGTGCCATTTTATCTGCTTGCCTCCTTTCTTTGTTGTGAGTCTGTGACCAACCTGATGTGCCTTAATTGAGGTGCCTGTGTTGATGTTGCAGCAACTCTGATTGTGTTTGAACATATTAAAAAAGCAATGATGATGCTTCCACCCCTAGGATTTTATAGATTCAAAGTATGCATGCTTAAGTTTCTTTGGTGGCTTTTGTTTTAGTTTAGTTGCCAGAAATGTGGTTGCATCTTGATGTTGAAAATGCTTTTTTCTGAGCCTCTTTAATATGTTTTTGGTTATGATGATGCTTCCACTCCTCATGTTATTTTGATATATGTTAGAATGGTGTGCTCTGTTTCACTTGGTGGCTATTTTCTTTGCTGCCAGAAAATGGAGCTCTATTCTAAACATGATCTTATTACAAGCATCCTGAGCCCATTCTTTGCCTGCTACTTCTTTTATTTTCATATTGTAATCTGTTTATATTATTTGTTGTTTGAAATTGTGCTTCTTGTTTGCAAATGAACTCTGCAGGTGAATTGCAAACATATGAATCTGCTGCAGTTGAATTTTTTGGATTTCTGCAGTCTATTTTTTGGTGCTTTTTGGACAGATTGTAACAAATGTCTTTTTTTTTGTACTAGGGTGAATAGTAATTCCTGAGCCTGCAATATTAGTATGTTCATGTTTTTTGTATGCAGAATCATTGCAGTGCTTATATTCTTTTGTTAATTAAAACTAACTAATTTTTTTATCTAAAGTTGTGTATACAAAAACAACAAATGTAATATTTTGGACAGTGTAGATGTATGGGTTTGGCCCAAATATATTAGTGAAATCGGTAATATAAAGTTAGTTATTTTATTTTTATAGTCCAAAAAAATGGGCCCAATCAACCCGAGACCAACCCGACCGAATCCAACTTTTATAGGCTTTCGAAAAGTCAGTTTTTTCCTCTTAATTGGATCGGATCGATCCTAAAAATGCCCTTTCGAAACCCATTCGGTTTTAGTACTTTTCCAACTAGATCTGCCCAATGTTCACCCCTAATTTTGACAATTCAATTTGATATTTTTACAGTTATAATAATTTTAATTGTATTTAAATTTTTATTTTAACTATTATTTTTTAAATTTAATATCTGCAATATATTTATTTAAATATGTATTAATTGCAGTTTACGCAACGTACGAATTGACGACTAGTTATTATTAATCTTTGTGCTGCAAATGTGCTAAAAATTTTAATGGAGAATGCATTTTTGAAATAATTAATTATTTAATAAAATAAATTAATTTCAATTTGATTTATCAACAAAGGGAAATATTAATGCGGATCCATAGGGAAAAATTGTGTTCTCTCAATTGTTAAGACACCTGCACAGCCATGATCGTAATATGTGTACTTCGTTAGGCCTGTACGTGTAGCCATGCAATGCCAGAAGCTAGTGACCTTAAAAAGAACAATCCTTAATGCTTCATGTCCTCCCACTTCTATAAATACCAACACTTACCCACAACAAATGATCACAAAGCAATCGATATCCCTCCTCCATCCATCACCATGACTAAGCCTGTGCTGCTTTCTGTTTCTTTTTGCCTCCTTGTTCTCGTCCAAGGCTCATTGGCTCGCTTAAAGTCTCAGCAGCAAAATCAGTGCCAGCTCAGTAGGATCAATGCCCTTGAGCCTGATGACCGCACTCAGAGCGAAGCTGGCACAATTGAGTCATGGAATCCTAACCATGACCAGTTCCAATGCGCTGGTGTGGCTGTTACTAGGCATATCATTGAACCCAATGGCCTTTTATTACCAGCTTACAGCAATGCTCCACAACTCGTCTACATAGTCCAGGGTAATTAGTAATGTTATTTAACTGATTAATGTGAAGTCTCTCTTTTAAAACTAGCCAAATTAACATTTGCATTTGCATTACTGATGATTAGTGCTTAAAATGATGGAGCGATATTGTGTAAATTAATCAATACGCAGGTAGGGGTGTTCTTGGGGCAATGTATCCTGGATGCACTGAAACATTCCAAGAATCTCAAGGATCACGTGGCAGCAGCGGCAGCGCAAGGTCACAAGAGCAGCACCAAAAGATTCATCATTTCCGCCGTGGCGATATCATTGCTTTGCCTGCTGGAATTGCAAGCTGGAGCTACAACGATGGCAGCGAACGTCTTATTGCTGTCACTGTTTATGATACCGCCAACCATGCTAACCAGCTTGATAACAACGCTAGAGTAAGAAACAGTAATACTAAACATAATATACTAGCTATTATTTTGGCAAGTTAAGAATTAATTTCTTCATTGCTTTTTTCCTTGGACATGGTATAGAACTTCTATCTAGCTGGTAACCCACAAGATGAGCTCCGGCAGCGATTCATGGGACGACCAGGTGAGTTTGGACGGAGTCGACCATATCCCAGTAGCCAAGGCAAACAGGGCTCTTGGAACAACCTGTTCTGTGGAATGGACACGAGGTTGATCTCTGAAGTTTTCAACATTGACGAGCAGTTGGCTAGAAAGCTTCAGAGTGAGAATGACTTCAGAGGCAACATTGTTAAGTTAGAAGGTCAGCTTGAGATATTGAGGCCATCCAGGACCCAACAAGGGTTGGAGAAGCAACCACAGTACGGCTGTGAAAGTAGTTCAAATGGCATTGAGGAGACCTTCTGCCCCATGAGGTTAATAGAAAACATTGCTAATCCATCACGGGCTGACGTGTTCGTCCCTGAAGTTGGTCGGATGAGCACCGTCAACAGCCACAAGCTCCCCGTTCTTAAGTGGCTTCAACTCAGCGCTTCTCATGTCGTACTCCAGAATGTAAGTTAGTCATGCCCTTTCTTCTTCGACTCAAGAAATATGCTGTTTCCACATTTCATCACTGACTATAATTATACATACGTTATAATTGGCAGAGTGCTGTGAGACTACCACATTGGCACATGAACGCCCACAGCATATTATATGCAATAAGGGGTCAAGCACAGATTCAGGTGGTGGATGAGAATGGAAACAGCGTATTCAACGGCCATGTAAGGGAAGGGCAGGTCCTGACAGTGCCACAGAACTTCATGGTGGTAAAGCAGGCAGAGCGTCGTGGATTCGAATATGTTGCTTTCAAAACCAACGATAACGGCATGTCCTCTGACGTTGCTGGGCGCACCTCAGCCATCCTGGGCATGCCTGTAGAGGTCCTTGCCAATGCATTCAGGATTTCAATTGAAGAAGCCCAGAAGATCAAGAATTCCAGACAAGAGACTATCTTTGCTAGTTCAAGGTCTCGATCTGGAGGGGTAGCAGCACAATGGTTGCAATTGCTTAAGCAATTTTAAAATTGCAATGTTTGTATCTAAACAAGAGACAGAAATAAGCATATGTTAAAGAGGCTTCTCAATTTATACAGAATTCCAAAAAATAGAAGGACTTAGATGGTCTCTAGTTTTATGTAATGTAAGTTGAGTGAGCTTCTACTTGTTAATAAATAAAATGTCCTCTCTTCTCTTATGAGTTGAACTCCTCATCAAGCTACTCAAATTTTGGCTTTTATATACTTAATTATCTATAAATCAAACCTATTCATAAATATAAATCTATGTATAACCAAAACTTCGATCATGAATACATATGTATATATACAAAATGGTAATTATTAGTACATTTTTTGGTGCAAATTACAAAATAATTCTTCATGTTATGAAGAGTAATTCAATGAGCTTTTTTTTTTAAAGGTGACATGAGTTTTAGATTGAAAAGAACTTTTATACAACCCGATACATCGTTTCATTTTTTTTAATAAAAAAATAATCACTCATTTTAGCTATAAATTGAAAAAAAAAATTAGAAAAAAAAAATCCGAGGAGAGGTTACATCCAGATGAATCTAAGTTTCTGGAGGGATAAAAAACGAATTAAAGAAAAAGATAAAATGAATCAAAGGTTACATTGTCTTTATGCTTCTTATCTGAAAGCTTTCAGACACCTGCCTACACTACTTAGCGATCTATAAGAGATCAAGCCCAAGTAGCGATGCAACCTGAAACGGTGTTCTCCACCTTCTCTTATGTGTCATCAACCCATCTTCCTCTGTTCTTCTATAAATCGATACTACTGATGTACGGTTCGCTATCCATTTCGCTTCGAAGCCAAAATAGTTTTTTTAGTTGTATCGTGCCATGACTAAGCCTGTACTCGTCCTCTCCCAGCTTTCTGTTTGCCTTCTTGTTCTCTTTCAAGGCTCCTTGGCTCACCATTGTTCTCAAGAGCAAAATCAGTGCCAACTTGATAGGCTCAATGCGCTTGAACCCGATAGCACTGTTCAGTGCCAAGCTGGTACTATTGAGTCCTGGAATCCCAACCGGGCTGAGTTTCAATGTGCTGGTGTAGCTGTTCCTAGGCGTACAATTGAACCCAATGGCCTGTTTCTCCGGTTCTACAGCAATGCTCCCCAGCTTGTCTACCTTGTTCAAGGTAATTACGTATATATAAATATATATGCATGTGTTTGATTAATTTCACGCATATGGTAGTTAATTTTTGTATGTATTTGATTGGCACAGGTAGGGGTGTGACTGGAACTGTGTTTCCTGGATGCCCTGAAACATTCCAAGAATCTCAAGAATCTGTAGGTGGCACTCCCAAGGCACAAGATCAGCATCAGAAGATTCGCCGTTTCCGCCAGGGCGATGTCCTTGCTTTGCCTGCTGGAGTTGCTCACTGGTCCTACAACAACGGCAATGATCCTATTATTGCTGTTTCTGTCATTGACACCACCAACGGCGCCAACCAGCTTGACAGGAACCCAAGGGTAAGAAACAGCTGCCTTACGTAAAAAATATGTGCTAGAAAGTATCCACACACCATGACTGTGGATGAGCCTTAAAAACGCAAGGAATCCCTCAAATCAGAGAGAGGTCTTATAGTCACTTTTGTCCAATACAGCATCATAAACGTAGAGTTTGAATTCTATGTTGTTTTGTGAAATTAATTTTTAATGTTGCACAATTCACGCACCCTAATCAAACAAAAAAATGCAAGAATCTTTAGTTAGTTTTTAGTATTTGGAAAGTTAGAGTATTTTTTCTAATCAAACAAAAAAAGCAAGAATCTTTAGTTAGTTTTGTTTGGTGTGAACCACCATATCCTGAGTCGGCAAAGGTCTCCTAGTGTATGCATGTAAAACTCGAATATGAAATCTAACTTAATAAAAACAACTCCCTCCCAGCTGATTCCAAAGATTGTTGGTAATTTTTAGTTAGTTTTTAATATTTGAAAAGTTAGAATAATTTTTTTGGATTCCAACTACTTTGGATCAACTAATCTGATCAAATTAATTTAATTTTGATCGATTTATCAGAATCGAGTTTTAATTGGATGAACTCTATTTTAAAATTAAATTTTTTTTTTTAGGAAAAAATTAAAATGAATATAGCTAATGCATTCCATTTATATAAGTAATGCATAAATTTAATTTGGTGTGTTACTGAAAATTGTTACAGAACTTCCATCTAGCTGGAAACCCAGTAGATGAGTTCCAGCAATCTCAAAGCGGTACGGGGGGACAATATTCCCATAGCCATGGTCGTCGTCCACTGTACTCTTGCAACAATCTCTTCTGTGGAATGGACACGAGACTCATTTCTGAATCGTTCAATATTAACGAGCAGTTGGCTAAGAAGCTTCAAAGCCAGGATGACTTTAGAGGCAACATCGTGAATGTTGAAGGTGGACTTCGCTTAGTCAGGCCACCAATGACCCAACAAGAAAAATTCGAGCAAGAAGAGGAAGGCCAAGGAGGACACTGTTACAATGGTCTTGAGGAAACTTTCTGTGCCATGAAGATTAGAGAAAACATAGCTGATCCTTCACGCGCGGATGTCTATGTCCCAGAAGTTGGCCACGTCAGCACTGTCAACAGCAAAAACCTCCCTATTCTTAGATGGCTTCAACTCAGCGCATCCCATGTCTCCCTCAACAATGTAACTCAACTCTTCAATAGCTTTCTGTTTAGCTATTACACTCACTTTTTGATATATGATTAAAATTGTTGTTGGCCTCCACAGGGTGCTGTAAGATTACCCCATTGGCACATCAACGCCCACAACATAATATACGCCCTGAGAGGTGTAGCTACGATTCAGGTGGTGAATGAGTTTGGCAACAGTGTCTTCGACGGCAGTGTAAGAGAAGGGCAGGTCTTGACTGTGCCACAGAACTTTGTGGTGGTGAAACGGGCAGAGAGAGGCGGATTCCAGTACGTTGCCTTTCGGACAAATCATAATGCAATGTCATCTGATCTAGCAGGTAGAACCTCTGCCATCAATGGCATGCCAGTGGAGGTGCTCGCTAATGCGTTCTGGGTTTCGATAGAGGACGCTAGGAGGATCAAATCTGGAAGGCAAGAGACAACCTTAACTATGCCAAGCCTCAGTATAAAAGGTCGCAATCCTTTTAAATAAGGTGCCACAAATCAACAAGGCGACCACTTCACTACCCGTCTGGGCTGGTGTTGTGTGCTTAGTATGATGTCTAAGATAAAAGGTAATTGTATTATACATGTAAGTGTTGGCAATAAAAATGTAATTATGGTAAATAAATGTAGCCTTTTATTTATGAAGAAGTAATATAATTATCTTTTTCTCCGAACTTTTCATGTTAATGGCTAGATTAAGAATTGATAAATGCACCTGGAAGGATTCGAGCCTCATGTATAGAGATATAATTAGAAATTGATGTCAACTGATAAAAAAAAATTCAGCAATTGATCTCTTAAACTTGTTCTGATAGTCACAAAAATTAGATTCCTTGGAACATTGATTCAGCAATTACACATAATTTGAACATTTCAACTCGCAGAATGAATGAATAAATGAAGCAAACAGAACATAAAACTGAAAGCTCTATAGCTACTTTTTATTGATCATGTAAGTGGGTACATAAGGTTTGGATTTTGATCTATAATAAACCCTTCTCTTTTTAAGGGTTGTGTTTTCAATTGTTATCACGATTTTTCCAGGTTCACTTATGTAAAAAGAATTCCTGACGCTCTCTCCAACTTTTTTTTCCTTGTACTTGCGAAGCAGAATCCTGTATGAGCCTTCATCCTCAGGAATGAACTCTTCTTTACAGGTCACTTCCCATCCAACCACAGTAAAATCCCAAACCATTGTCACCCCAGCCTGATGAAACCAGCATTATAAATAAATTAATTAATAACGCACCAAGGATATGTGACAAGCTTATATATATATATATATATATATATATATACACATTGATATGTTCTATGTGTAGATGTTAATTAGTACCTCGGAGACTGGAATTTTGATGCACCCAGCTGAATTTGTTCTCACAATTAGCTCTGAAACAGTGTCTTCAGGAGAAAATTCAACATCATTCTCTCTTTGTAAACCTCCATATTCAACTGGAAGGTTTTCTGGAGATATGTACCTTCATGTTTGTTCAATCACAATTTGGTCAAATTACTGAAAAAATTACGTGCTAATTGTACCATATTAAGTATAATATAATCATATAATTAGTGATATATGTATATAGTTACAGGGCTCAAGCATTTCCCTGCCCAAGATAAAAAGAAATCAGATGTTCAAATCTTGATAACCTTTATTTTTTTTTTTAACATAAACAAAAGGCAAAAGAAATTAAGAAAAAAAATTGCAATATAGGGTTCTTACTTTAGAAGGGTCTGAGTGACTTTTGATGGCCTAGCGATAATGAACTTCCCTTTAGTTCTATGGTTCAGGATCTTCGAAGACACTAAATGTGATGTGTAATGCCAAAATGGAACATTTATCAATATCTGCAAAATGTATGCAATATTTGAGCCAAAAAAATCATAATTTCATATCAATAATGAATCGATTTCATAATAAAGATTGATCAATCAATATATAATTTTTTTTCACTTACATTTCTGTGAATGATCTCAGGATAATTGGCCTGAAGCAACAGGAAGGCTTTCTTGCTAACTTCACGTAACTCTTTCATTTCTGAGCAACTGTTCTTGAAATCTATAATCTGAAGCATAGAGTCCGGCTCTCCTGATTTAAAGGAAAGTTTCCTGATACTTTTTTCCATGAATTGAATCCTCCCTCTCAGAAATTTTTCGCGATCTTCTTCTGTTCCTAATACTCTCCTATACAACCCCTTGTCCTTGAAAGCACCATAGACTGTATAATACAAAGGGTGGCCCTCTTTGTCTACACTATTTATGTACAAAACCTTATCAAGATCAACATCAGGATGCAAATTCTCTTCAAGAATTGCATCGGTCTTGAACTCTTTTCTCCATCTAAGAGTTTTTTGAAGCATCTCAAAGGCCTCATGAGCCTTAAACTCCTTCGCCTTCAAGAATTTCAATAGCACATTATCAGTGCTTTCATGGCCTTTGCTTGGCAATAAAGGCACACCCCAAAGGGTAATGTCTCTAAGCTGTTCTTTGTTGCCATTAGGAATATTTTTTTTAGGGTTTTCAAGAAGAGAATTGCCAAGAATTGCATCTTCCACCATGCACCTGAATTCCAATAAGGCCTTTTTTTTCCTCAGCTTCATTTCAAAGGAGGAATTTATGTTCTTTTCATGTTCTTGTTGAATTCTTGATTCCATGTCTCCTTTATTATTACAATTACGAGTGCTTTTGTTTCCATTGGTTTCAAGCCATCCAATTATCATCTCTTCATCATATTCTTCAATCTCATCTTCACTTTCTTGATGATGGGTGATCTCAAATTTCTCCTCCATTAATGATGTTGTTTTATTTTTGGAAAACCAAGAAACCTAATGAAGCATATAGAGGTTCAATGGACAAAGAGAAAGAGAGGCTAAGAAGGGATTAATTAATGTGGTTAAAATGGGAAAATCTTTAACCTTTTTATTTTCAAGAAAATGAAGGTTTTGGGTTTTGAACTTAAATGAGTTTTCCAATTCCAACCACTATTATTTTTTCCCCCAAATTTAGAGGTAGTGATGGATTTGTGTGGAATTTTTATTTTTATGATTATTTTTTTTGATGTTTAGTTTTATATATGACCAAGAGGTTTTGGAATTAATGGTTGTTGAAGAGAATTTTAGTTGTGTTTGAAGTTAAATATAGATCCTTATTAGGTGGAGAAAGAAGAGAGAAAGGTTGTCTTGTTAATAAGTATCCAGTTATACATTCCTTTATGACACTACTAAGTTGGAAAATCACAATTAGAAGCACTAAACTTGGGGCTCTATAAGTTAGGTTCTTTTCCTTTTTCTTTTCAAGTTAGGTTTTTTTTCCTTATATATACACAATATGTTGAATATCATGAGAGATGCTTCAATAGTTTCTTAATTTAATGATCAATTAGTATTAAAATATTAATTTATGAAATCAAATAGGATAAAAGTACATTTTTGCCCCTCATGTTTTGTCTTAGGAGCATATATGCCCCTTTCTTATTTTTGGTGCAAATAAGTTAGGTTTATGCGGTAAAGGTGCATTTTTGGCCCCTCATTAACAATGGTCTAAAAATCAAATAGACAGCTGTTAAATAATTTATGACGTGGCAGTCATGCAAGCTGGAATGGGGCCCACATTCCACATATGACCATCCACCCATTCTATCAAACAAGTTATGACCATCCTCCACACCATCACCACCACCCACAACCCATCACCACCACCATTACCACCTGAAAATCACCACCACCCAAAACCACCACCACCCAAAACCACCACCATTCTCGTCAATAACATTGCTACCCTTAAATTAACATCACCCACCAATAGACAACAACCCAATAAATATCAACTCAAACAAGGATTTGATATAGACAAAAACCCAAACAAATTACCCATAATCATCATTGACATCAACATTGCCCAACAACATCACCTTTACCTGTGAAAGCCAGTGAAGAGTAGTAGCAGAGTGCACAAAATACAGAGTATTTGAAGGGAAAAACCGGCCATAAAAAGAATTAGGAACGCCATAAACATAACATGGAGGAAAATCTTTGAAATCATCATGATTCCTGGAGTTGAATTCAACTCCAAGTATTTTTTTTTTCGCGCTTGAGCTTTTTGCTGCTGCCACTGTTGTAAGTAAAGACCAGGAAGTTCCACTACAGCTGTGTTCCATGTCCTGATTTTAGAAAGGGGGCTTATAGACGAGGAGATATGTGTGTATGGAGTTTTTGAATGCTGGCTTCATCCTGCTTAGTATCGAACATGGCTTTGCAAAGATGGTACAAGTTGTGTGAGGATAGTTTACTTTTTTGCCCACACTGTCGAGGAACTTCGACCATTAAATGTATCCGCTGGTTCTGTTGTTCCCTCTCCTCTTGGTTCACCTTCATCAATATCTGTTATGTCTCCTTCACCATTTACTCCACCAATGTCTCCATCTGCAAGCGGTATATCACATTCTTATATGCCTTGGTCCCAACCAAATGTCTCAGCCTTACATCTGCCTGGAAGCAATCTCCAGTCCAGTTGCTTGAGATCTTCTCTTAATGCAAAAGACATTCAAGCTGAGGACTTTGGTTTGTTGTCAGATTTTGATGTGCAGCAGCTCATGAATCAATTATCTAGTCTCACTCAACCAACTTTGAATAATAACTCCTTGAACCATTCTGGTCATTTGAAAATTCTTGCCCCGTCAAATCTTGATGAATTGTTCTCTACGGAGAGCTCTTCTCCTCGATATACTAATCAAGCATTGGCTTCGACGTCAGCTATATTCTCCCCAACCCATATGTCAGCGGTTCTTAATCAATTCCAGCAGCAGCAAAGTATTTTATCACCAATCAAGACAAATTTTTCTCCTAAGAATGTTGATCATGCTATGTTGCAGGCTTCTTTTGCATCAGGCAGGATGTCCTCGAAACATTGAACCATCTCACATATGAGCTCTCGGGTGACTAGCTTGGCTCAACGTGAGAAGCAACAGCTTTGCAGCCTTAGTTCTTGGAAAGAAAAAGAAGAAGTTGTTGATTCCATTGATGTTAACTTCTCTGATGTGATAAAAGGTGGACATGGGATTGCCATTTTTTTGGGGTTTCTTAGTATTGGGTGCATGAGGAAGTGTCAAAAAAGTAGAAAAAACTGAGAAAGAATGGAGATAGCCCTGATTCACTGCCATTGTTGTTTGATTTCAATTTTTGTTGGTTGTTGATTTTGTGAATTAGGGATTTTGCAATTTTTCCCTTTCTAGAAAGAGTGAACAGTGAGCTTTTATGGGCGAAGAAGAGGGTTTAAACAGAGATTATTGCCATGTCATCCAATCATTTAACAGTTCGCACTGTTGTTTATACCATGTCAGCTAAAGGGACAAAAAATGCACCTTTACCACATAAATTTAACTCATTTGCACTAAAAATAACAAAGGGGGCATGTCTGCTCCTATGGTAAAACATTAGGGGCAAAAATGCACCTTTACCCAATCATGATCAAGCCTAATATATTTAAAGCAAAAGAAATCAATAAACTAAAACATAAACAAAAATTATGCCCTAAAAAATGTAAGCTTGTTATTCAATTTAATGACTAAAACTGTCATATTTTTTTATTAAAAAATCAATTTTTATATAATAATTAATAATGGTAAATAATTTTTATTTACAATTTATTATTGAATAGTAAAATCATGAATTTTTCAGTACAAAATAAAGTTCGTTTTTCAAAAATTTACCAATAGTAGAATTATTAACTTATTAAATATATGATACAATTGGGTTTAGAAGTAAAAATGTGAAAGATCAAAGAACAATAAAAATTGATTTATTATTCAAAAGGATGATACTTTAAACCATTTACAAGTCATTGTTGTGAGCAATTTATATTCTAATAGTGCAACTGTACCTCGTGTATGCATCGAAATTTCTATGATTTAGCTAAAAATTTAATAGTCTAATGGTATAATTTTTTTAAATGCATTAATAAGTCAAGAGTTCAATCATTTAGCTCCCTCTACCTGTTAAAATAAATAAATAAATAAAAATTCCATAATTTATTCTTCATCACTGAAAATCTGAAATTTTTTTTATCTTTCATCAAATAAAGTGAAATAAAATATGTAACAAATCAACTTTTCCAGAAACTTGTAGGACACAATTTCAAATATAGAAATTGATTACACCAACATTATTTTTTTTAAAAAAAAAAAGGAGCATTCTGTATAATATGTTAAACACTTGGTTGGTAGAGAGATCTAAGTTCTACACTTTCTAATTCAAGGTTTCAATCAAATATTTGCAAAAGCAAACGAACCTGCATTGAATCTCTAGAGCTTTTAGCCTACTGATTTGCTACTTGAACTTACACATTTTTTTTTCCAATTTGGACATCAATTCTTGACTTATTCCGAAAAGAAAAGTATCTTTTCCAGGAAAAGAGGACCACGATGTCCACTGTCGATTCAGATGCTTCATCCACGTTCTGCTGCAATAAACAGTACTTTCCTGGAAGTGAGTCCGGAGGATGTCAGTAGAGGAAAGGGGAGAGAAATGCAGGGAATCCAATACATTTTTGTCACTCTGATTCTACGAACCAGTCCAGTACTAACACCTATCAAACTACTGCCTAACTTGATCATAAAAAACAAATTTAATACACCAAGCTTTCCATATTTACAAGCAGTAATTGCAAGGATGTTGGTTAAGCAACTGAGGTATTGGTGTTAATATTATCATCTTCAGTTGGATTCTCAAGATTGTCGATATCCAGATAAGTCAAAAGTCAGAGTTCTTGAACAGCTGCAAAAGAAAAAAATAATCGCATTATATAAATTTATGATGGAGCAATCAATGTGAAACACAGAAAATGCTAAATGGAAAAACTCACCTCCTCTCAGAATCCCTGTAAACCCCTACCAAAGCTTCTGCCTTGTCATAAAAGCTGTCCTTCAAAGATATTACAATACTCTGAAAACCACTGCCACCATCAACATCCTGATTACCACGGGCTCCTTCGCAAGACTTTGAGCGAATGAATCCAGCAACCTTTGCAACATTTAAATTATCTAACGCAGCATCAACTTCATCCAGTATGAAAAACGGTGAAGGTCTGTAGCTGAAATCACTCAACAGATAAGGCAGTTAGTGCTAATCAGCAATGCCATTCCCCTCAATCCCAAACTAAATTACTCCCTTAAAACTCAAAACTAAGCACTACTTGTCAACACAAGGAAGTATCATTAACTGAAAAGTACATTTTAAATAAGAAAGCCCCCAAGCTCAAAGTGTAAGACAATCCCCTAGTCAAGCAAGATGGGTGAAAACGCAGTTGCACATTCATATGATGGAGGGTGCAGTTTTGAGCATGGGGCCCTGACATTTATTAATTCACACAGAATTATTTGGGCCAATTAAAGCTTTCATTTTAAGAGAAGTAAAGCTTCATTTGAATCTAACAGGATAGGTCATTGTGCCACATGCAAGCACAAATCATATCAGCCTTCCATACCAAGAACCTAAGGTGGTGTATATCTTGCACAGTAGAGATGTACCTCCTCAAACTAGCTTCACTTAACCCTTGGTTCAAGCAAAAAAATTCTCCCAACTACCCACATAATCACAAAGAGACATAGAAGTAGACGATGCAGTTTAAACAAGCAGTTGATCTACCAATCAGGACATACCTGTGTATAGAGAAGAGCAATGCCAGTGCTGCGACAGTCTTCTCCCCCCCAGACAACTGGTCCATATCACGGAAACGCTTAGTTGGGGGCATTGTAGTGTATCTGATGCCATGTAAGAAAGGATCGTCTTCATTTTCTAAGTTGAGATATGCCGTCCCACCCAGTGGATGTGTGTTACTCTTCGTTAGTTGTTTGTAAATTTTATCAATATTATTTGATATGTGCTCAAAAGCTTCCATAAACTTCTCGCGTCTGTATACACAAAATTGAAACCAAGGCATTAATGCAAAATGACAAACAATTTAATAATATTTTGACATGCAAAAGAAAATGATCTAAGACAACGATGTACAAAGAGGTGGACGCAGCTTCAAACAGAACAAGATAAATATCAAGAACAGGAACTGTGCCACCCATGTAAATAACTAGCTCTTTATAAAAGAGCAGAAGCATCAATTCAATAAATATCAAGAACAGGAACTATGATACCCATTTAAATAACTAGCTCTTTATAAAAGAGCAGAAGCATCAATTCAAATTGGCTGCTCGCCTTGGATAATTCCTAGAAGTTGTAGTAATCATATACCTATTTCTATCAAAGAAAATAAATTGGAAGTGCACCTCGCAAAAGAAAGAGGCACTATGGTCCTCATTCCATTCCACTCCATAGGAGAAAAGTCTCGTCAAAAATTCTATACTGCAGAATTATAATTTAAATAGCTTTCTATGGAACAAAACAATATTTAACTATCACCTTTTCTCCTTAACTGAGTTGTAAGCATCAGCTACTTGCTTCTCCTCCTTTCTTACTGCTTCAAATTCTTCAGTAACTACTCTTTCCTTCTCTTGCAAGGCTTCATATTGATCCAAAGCCTTCAAATTCGGAGCAGTCTTTTCAATTTCTGCTATAATGGCATCCATTTTTTGCTTAAAATCTCCCTCAAGCTTTTCCCTGTCAGAAGGTCTCCTATCCTGAAGAAGAGACCTATTCAGCTCGCTAAAATCAAAATATGGGCCTGGAATTATTGAGTCAACTTCCATAGGATCTGGAATAGTGGGAAGGTTTATATGTTCTAGTTCACACTTTTCTACTATATCCTGTTTTCGAGACAATAGCTGCTCAATCTGTCCCTCCTGTCAAACAATGGAAATGATGTCAACAGCAGTACAATCTATATTTTAGAAACATCTTTTTCCTTGCACCCTATAGAATTTTGCAATAAGGAAATTTTGTCAGAAGAAAGTATCCCTTGTGGAACCTTAGAGTTTATCTGACGGTTGTGCTTTGATATACTTGTTGTAGCTGCAGAAACCTGCTTCCTCCACTCAAGCATTTCCTTCTCACACTCTTCTGACTTAGATTTCAACTCTACGGGAGGAAAACAGGAAATTGTGAACTCAATGCATAAAATTATCTATTTAAAGAAGAGAGGGAAATACGGAGAATTCTGAGGCATCCACAGCAGCCAGGTTGGAATACCATTGTCACCCAAATCTAATAATTGATTTTGGGCATTTCTCATTTAGAGAAGCCAATTACAGACCACCATGGAAACATAAATTTCTTGATAACTAGGCTGACTGAATAAACTTTGACTTAAAGAAAACATCAAAGGGCAAGGACTAAGAAAACATCAAAGAGCAAGGTCTAAGGAGGTCTTCTTACTTCCTTTGCTATTTACCCTGACAAAATGATACAATAGGCATTTGATCTTTTGCTTTAAAACAAGCAAAACTCCAAATTAGTTGGAGTTGGCTACATAGATGCTTTTTCTTCATTTCTCTTATGTTGTCCATCTACCTAAAAGTAAACCCAACATTTGGCTCATTCCTCTTTGAAAAAAAAAATTTGATAAGTCAAACCATACCTCTTACATCTTCTTTCCACTTAGCAATCTCATCAGTATCTTTCTCTGTTGCCAACTTGACTTCGGTGTCTTTTTTCTGAATTTGTTTTAGTTCATTTTCTAAAGAACTGATAGAAGTTTCCAGTTTCTTAATTCTTGAGTCCATGTCTCGCTTTTGCTCATACTCCAACCTGAAAAGAAAAGAAAAGAAAAGAAAAGATGTAGCAAAAGACCATTACATTAAAAATACAAGGTAAAGCAGTGTGATATTATATCATGAAGAGGCTCTCTTAAAATTCTAGAAATACAACATAGTCAATGTCAAACAAACAACAATAGAATAATGGACCAAGTTGTAGCAAAATATAGGGTTTAGATGAGTGCAGTGTCCTTGTATTAGCCTATACTCTCAAACCAGATATCATGTGACTTATTGGTAAAATATGATATGAGAAAGAGCAGTGGTGTAGCCTCTGCTTTCTAAGCACAAGAAAATTAATACTTAAACAAGATAAAGATTTACTTTTTCTCTCTGGCTCTCCTCACTCCATCCCTTCGATATTTGTCATGCACAAGTGGATTGGACACATAACAAATGAAAAGTACGGTTATTAAGCACCAGAAAACAAGATTATTTTTTCCCTCATTAATTCTTCTTTATCTTTTCCTTCAATGCAAAACCCCTGAGACTCTGAACCGCAGTGTGTCATACTCAATTGTACATGAATCGATGAAATTTGCATGATTAGCAGTAAAAGCTGCTAAAAGAGTGCATAGGCCAAAAATTAAAAAAAAAATTCAGAACGGAATCCTGTTTACAAATGTCAGACCAGAACAGGCCATAGATTAAAACATAAAGAACTACATCATGTTCACCAGTGTCAGATCAGAACCATCAAGTTAAACTACAAGGACAACATATATTCTTTGCATACCATATAATTAATAGATTTCATTTTAGTTGAGAGTAACACCTAAAAAATCAGAAGTAGATTTATATAAGGCTACAAGAACTGGGAACATACTGGTATTTCAACTTTGCCAGCTGATTACTTAAGTTAAGCCTGTCTTCAGCCAAATTTTGGGCAGCCTTAAGATGGTTTTCCTCATACTCACGCATATTTGTTACCCCAACAATCTTACTAAAATCTTTGTAAATTCGATCAACAATCTCATTGATTCTCTTCTCCAACTTCTTGATTTCTGTGTCCCTCTTACTAATAGCGTTCTTTAACTGCAAGCAGTAAAGAATATGAATGTAATTGTTCAATACATATTGCATAATATAATAGCTGACAGGCATAATCATGACTCATCATCCTTCATTACCTTAAGCAGCTCAGGTTGCACACGATCAGTTTCCTCTTTAATAATCTGCTTTTCTTTTTTCAAGTTTTCAAGTTTGTCCTTAATACTCCGCTGCAACAAAATCATCAGAAGCAGATTAATGTACCAAGAATGAACATGTTCAACATCATCAGAATAGGCAAACTATCATATCCTCATCCAGTTCATTTGGGACACAACAGGCTTCCTTTAATTCATATTTTCCTACCTATCTACGTGTAGAAGACTTTCTTTCTACTCCCTCCACCAGCCTCAACATGAACAACTGCCCATCTCTTTCAGATATAAATAACAAAATAATTGACAGAGAAAGAGAGGGAAAAAAGATTATATCCTTCCGTCTAGTATCTTAAATTCTCTGAGAAGCATTTTTTTCAAACTAAGCAGGCTGAAACTATAGTGCACAAAAGACATGTAACTAACCAGCGTATCAACCAATTTTAACATCCTAGAAAATGAGGCCATTATATATAGAGAAAGGAAAGAAGGTAATCACAATAAGTGAAAAATGTGTACCTTCTCAATCTCAGCATATTGGATCTTTTTTTCAAGTCCACTAATTTTCCCAGATGCTTCAGACTCTTTCAGATTCATATCTCTCATCGATCCAAGCTCTTCTAACTCTTTCTCAAGCTGCTCTTTTTTCCTTTTTAGCACTGCAGAGCACCAAATGAGACTATTTTCAGCACAGTGATTTAGAGAAAGAAATATCAAAAAAAGAGTGAGTTATTGAATTTACTCATTATAGATTCCTTAATTTTATCATCATCCCACTGTTTCGACCTTGCTTCCATTCCACCACTAGTACCACCAGTCATTGTGCCAGACTTTGTGAGTAGAATCCCATCAACAGTTACAACTAATGCAAAAATTAAGAGGTATTTTTAATTTTACAACATAATGTAAAAGATTCATTATTAATAACAGGGAGTGGCAGTAATTAATTACCTTTAAACCTCTCCCCGCTCCAGCTAAGAAGCTTGGCTTCGTCTAGGTCATCACAAACTAAAGTATTTCCAACGGCATAAAGAATTGCCCTCTCTAGCGCAGGATCAAACGTGTAATGGTTAAGTTCACAAAATTATAGAATTGATTTTAATTGTCCTTTTATTTCTTCTATTAGTTCATTTGATAATAATATAAAGAAATTCCTTTTTCAAATTTCCATTTAATAGTGAGAAGGATGAGGAAAATGAATAGTATAAAAAGAGCACCCATTAGAACGAAGCAGGAAAAAAATACAAACATAAAGAACATTTAATGGAGTAGAATCTATTTATCCTATGATACCATGACCAAGGCATGCATATAACAATAAAAGCAGATTGACTTTTGGCAGTGTGGAACTCAATGATACGTGTGGGTGGGTTGGTGCATGGAAATATGGAAGTGAATAAGTTATAATTTGCTATTGGCCTCTTATACCTCAATATTCTAGCTATACCACACGGCAGGAAAGATCATGGGAGCTCGATCAGGGACACAAAAAGTCCATAGATGTGAAATCAAATTAAATGACAGAGAATCCAAATAAATAAAAATAGGAAACAAAATACTTCACATGAAAGCTATTCCACAATATGGTAAATAAAACACTAATTTGAAAGATTTAAGTAAATAGACATGAATTATTTTGGTCATAGCAACCAAATATCATAAAGGATATTGGATGACATCAAAGACCAACTTTGCAGTTCCACCTAACGTACGCAACCTTTCAATGATTGGCTTTACTCGAACTGACTGAAGAGGTATAAAAGTCTGGGGAGGAAGCCTTTTTTCTTTCAAGTACTGCAGAAAACAAATTGAACTAATATTTAAATTACCTCCAGAGGAACTGTAATATTAGCACACATTAATTAATTACAGTAATAGATCAGGAAATCAAAGACAGAACTTGACAGATAATACAAAAGGCAGCAAAACGTAACATGTGTATTTAAATAACTAAAGTCAGACAACAATAGTAAAACATCAACAGTTACTTAACAAGTCAAAATGAACACTACCTTAATGCACTCTTTCCCTGTATCTTCATCTTCAACCACTACTGCATCCATAAATTTGCCCATGGCTACAGTGACAGCAAGATTGTACTTCTTCAGAGTCGGCCTACAAAGATCAGTCATCCGACCATGAACTCCTTGAAATAGGCGCTTAAGATCCTCAACTGCTTGAGACAACCTAGCATCCCTTTCATTCTCATATTTATCAGCTTTCACTTCACGTAACTGGGTTTCTACTTCACCAATAACAGACTTCAGATGTTCATATTTATTCCTGATAATGATCAATAGAATGTATCAATTTTCACTTATAAGCATACTGAGTAATGAAAAATTTCCTAATTCTGCCTAGCTAAAATAGGATATGCCACACAAAAACACACATTTCTAAGCCCAAGATAAGACATAAAAGTAGATTGGAAGAACATTTAGAAAGTGAACCAACTTAAATACCTGGAATGACGGTGTTTATCATGCATCTCTCTCAATTCCTTTTTCAAATCAGCCAGTTCCTTCTTATTCTTTGTGGAAGTATCATGAATCTTTTCTTGTCTTGCTCGCATTTGTGCCTCCTGTGCTTCCAGTTCATGCTCCCTGTTTTTCAACTGTTGGAGGTTTCCTTCCAAATTCTTTTGAGCTTCCATATCAGCATGCTGTTGCCTGTCCAGAACCTCCTTTTCTTCCCTTAGCTTGATAGTTTTTAACCCAGCATCCTCCTTACTGCAGTATTAAAATTCCAAAAATGAAGGCCATAGGAAAATAATGAAGGAATACCGAGATTGGCAGGAAAGGACGAAACCCAATTATTGATAGTACTGGAAGAAACCCCAATTATGAAAATGTCTCCTTTATTTAGTCTGAAACATAGCATGGTATTATTATATTGTATAATCCAGCACAGCTTACCAACAATATACAAGTGCCATGACCTATAACACATTATTTAATAACATGGAGCCAGAATCGGAAGACTAACTGCATAGAACAACAACATTAGGGTTTGTTAGAGTTAACTTACAATCTCCAGTATGGTTAAGTTCAAAATAAGTAAGCATATAACACAATTCTTTCAATTAGGTTTAAATGTCCAAGAAAACATGCATTTGTAGAAGAATAACCACGTCCTATTTAGTTACTCATCGTTCTACACAAAAGCAAGCATCTAGGGCAAATTGTACAAATCCTTCAGCTCAAATTCAAGAAAAATAATCTGGGCTGTAAGGTCAACACATTAAGTTAACATTAACTTACATTCGAAAATATTCAGTTAATTGATTGTCAGCCAAAGGGAGTTTTTCGCCAGTATCTCGACTTTTTTTATGCAGATCTTCTAGTTTTCCGGTCAGATCTTGTATTCCCTTCTGCAGCTCATCTATTTCATCAGCATGCTTCCTCCTTTCTTCTCTTTTTCTATCAAGCTCCTTACGACTGCTCTTAATTTTAGAATTTATACGAGACGTTGCTTCATTTAATTTCAGAAGCTCAGGTTGCTACAAACAGAACAACAAAAAAACTAATAAGCCATACACTATTCTTAAGCCCCAAAAATAATCAACGAATGAAAATAGTCTCACATTCCAGAACTTGTAATAACCACATGAAAGTCCAAAGAAATTCACAAATATATTGAAATTTTGTTGAAAAATATACAGATAGAGACATGTCTTCACAATGCATCTATCAACAAATTGTATAACATGCAATGGTTATACTATACCATGCAATAAAATATGAAAAAATTAATTAAAGTACCTAGATGAAGAAACAACAATCGAAGTACAATGACTGTAAATCCCTTCATAGAACATACACAAACATCTCTAATAACAACAGAAATGGCCTAAGAAAGTCGAAGTAACAGTTCTACAGAAGTTGCTTCTAAATTTCTCATGAGCTAATGTCTCTCCATCAACAATAAACATTTCTCCAAAACTTCCTAACACTCTCTTTCCCACGGATTACCAGTCAATACTCATTACATCAGTTCATAAGCACACAACAAATAACTTTGTCCTTTTTTTGGGAAAAAAGGCTGGTTTGCTTCATTGTTAATGCCAGTTCAACTCAATAAAGCTACAATCCCATCTACACAACTTAATCATTTTCAAGACCATATTATCCATTAGTAATGAATTCTAGACTTGGACCAACCACAAATTTAGACATGTGCATTGGCACATCTTCCAACCTGCCTAGGTGGTATCTGTATCATGCCAGGAAATGAAAAATATCTGTTAATAGAGCTACAGATTTAGCCATCAAAAACCATATGAAACAATATCTGTAGTTAATAAAACAACAAAGTGCTAGCAAAACTCACATTCTTGTCAAGTTTAGAGCTCCTCTCTGCAATCTTCTTTTCACATTGAGCAATTTCTTTAAGGTGCTTGTTTAGTTCTTTCTTCTTCTTACCTTCTTCATGGTTAAACTTATCTAGTTCTTCCATGACACCTTCACGATTTCTCTTCTCTGTTTCAAGGTCATCATTGATCTTGTTGATGTCTTTATCTATAGTAAACAATTGCCATAAGAAGTGTTCTCTTTTCAAAGCTTTCTGCAGAACCAAAAATGAAAACAATAAATGTAATAAAAAAAACAATTACTTCCATGAGAAGACAGAAGCTATTAAAATATTGCTTGATTGCATGTCAGCATCCGATCATAAAAGCATGAAATGATAATCTGTATAATAATGTACAGTCAGTACCAGTTGGTCTTGTAAGCGAAGATGTTTTTCTGCTTCTTCCTTCTGCTCTTTCTTTTGCTTCCTCTCCATAACTACTGTTCTTTTTTTCTGGTAAACAAGAGTAGATTTTTCTTCAGCACTAGCCTTTCTTTCCTCCAGATCCTCATAATCTCTCTTAAACTCCTCAGACCCAGAAATCTGCTCAAGCAGGGCAGTCAATTCTTTTGGGTTTTTAGATGCAATGGATTCCACATCACCCTACAAAACAAACCATATATTCACCAGACATAAGCTGTGAATCCAGAATACTCAACCATTACAGCCACCATACTTAATATATCTCAGGTGTTTTTTTCAATCAAGTCAATAACTTTACTAAAAGTTTCTGAAGTCTGCTTCCTTCATGCCAATTTAGAATGGCAAGGTGCATCACTCTTCTATTAAATGAAATAGAGGCCACAATATGAATGAATATTGGCAACAGTAACATTTACACAAGACAAAGCAAAATCCCAACATGCAAAAAAACCATATAATTTACAAACAAACACTCCCAAAAAAAAAATGGCCTTGTTTGTAGTTAAAACATAATGGCGTTATTTATAGTTCCATTATATGCAATAATTCAACTTGAATTCTTACAAAATCACAGAGTTTTTGGCATAATTCTTTTTTTTTTCTTTAAGTTCAAAACACTGAATTCTAGCAACTATGGCTTTTCAAATACAATACTTGACGAAACAAAACTTGGTTAGATTTAATTATTTGCATTTTTAGTCGATCCAAACACACTAAATAATAATAATAACAAAAATAAATTATATCGCACATAAAATAAACATTTAAAATATGCAAAAAAAAAGATTAATTAACAAAATAGTCCAAAAAAAGTAAAAAAAATAAACCAAAAAAAAACTAATAATTAATAACAACAATTCACCTGAAAGACCAAAAAATTCCTAGCCTTAACAAGAATACCCAAAGACTTTAATCTTCCATTGTACTCATCCCAATTAACAACCTTCCCATCAATTCGATACTCGCTGCTACCCGAACCAGCACTGCTAATGGTTCGGGTAAAATGAAGCTCCGTACCGTTAGCTAACAAATAAACCAACCGTACATAAGCTCTACGATTCCTCTGCTCCTTCTCACGATCATCATAAGCGTAAATAAGATCCTTAAGCTGAGCTCCACGTAACTGACCAGTACGGACACCGAGAACGAAGCTAATTGCGTCCATTAAATTTGACTTTCCAGCTCCGTTAGGTCCAATTATTGCCGTGAAGTCTTTGAACGGACCTATTGTCTGTTGACCTTTGTATGATTTGAAGTTCTCCATTTCTAACTTGAGAATCTTGCCGGACGCCGACGGCATCATCGACGGCATAGCTGCAAGGTGTTAATAATTAGGGTTTTTTCTTCTTTCTTTTTGCTGTGTGTGAAAACTTCAAGGAGAAGAAAACGAAGGAGAAGGAGAAGGAGAAGAAGAAGAAGAAGACGAAATTAGGGTTTAAAACCAGAGAATTTGTGGAAGAAATTGGCGGGAGATTTTTTCTTTTTTTTAGTGTGATTATAAAGCGAAGATGTAGCAGTAACAGTGGATAGCGCACAAGATGGAAGGAAATGAAGATTCAGTTTTACTTTTTTACTATTTTGCCCCTGATTTCTTGAAACTGCTGCTTGTTAGCCACTTAGCTGGTTGAGTAAAGTGTCAAATGTGTTACCAAAAAAAATAAAAAAGGTCAAATGAAAGATAAAAGAGATGCATGATCATAACTAATTAATAATTAATGATAATCATCTTATATGCCCTTTTTGTAGTCCAATGGTTCATATGAACATTATAAAATATGGTTATGATTTTTAATCTCACTCCCTTTAACTTTTCAGTTGTAAGAAAAAATAATTATTTTATTAATAAAAAATATAATTATCTTATATTTTTAAAAATTAACTAATAATTCCTCCACATTCGATTTTATTAATTATTTTACCTTTCGCTATACTCCTTAAGATTAACATTTTTCTTGTAAAAAATTGAGGGAATATAATGCAAGGATGAACTAATAAATTAGAACAAATCTCAAAGAGGTATTGGTAAATTATCCTAAATCATAAACATTTTAATCTACAAAACTTGTTAAAAACAGTATTTTAAAAATTATTTACAAGTTCACCTAATTAAAAAAAATTGTTCAAACACCAAAGCGGTAAAAGTGAAAAAGTTTGAATGTTATTTATATATTATAAAATGAAAAATAAGAAAAATGAGGGGATTGAACCAACGTAAATTTTTCTAATTGAACATATTAACCTACGATTAAAATTTTAATTGAACATTTATCTTTAAAAGCATTTTAAAATGTAGGATTTAAATTCTACAATTATCGATTTGTGAAATTTATTTTCATATGATTTAAAAGATAAGTGTTATCTCTTATTATATAATTCATCAATACCTAAATGATATGATCTCTTTATTAATCTAAATATCTTAATTAGACATATAAATGTATTGTAACTAAGAAAATACTAAAAATATAATAAATAAAAAAAATAAATTAAACATTTTAACTTACTATTTTAGATTATTATTAGATTAATTAAAACTTTTAAACCAAACCAATATTATATTATCACATGATGTTATCATTAAAAATATCAAAATTTTTAATTTTAAGTGCAAACATCTCCTAATTACGAAGTGGAAAAATTATAAATTTAGTGTCTGAACTTTTTATTTTTTCAATTTAAGTATCTAATTTCTTTTTTTCAATCAAGTGTTCAAACTTTCTAAATAAATAACAAGTTAGTGTTTCCAACCGATTTGATAATAATTATATGCTTACTAGGATTAAGTAGAGTCCATTTTTATCCAGTCAACTGCCATAACATCAACCACTTGCGCAAATTATTAGAGTTAACAAAATTATCTCTGAATTGAAAATTAGAATTGCACAGAAAGGGAAAAAAACTACAAAGAAGGAGAAGGAAGATCTCCTCGCCACATTCTCATCAATCTACAACCAAATACAAAACCAAAAAAATTAAAAATTACTACAAGATTTAGCAACTCAAAATAAAAAAAATAAAAAATGCAAATTTAAAACTAAAAAATGAAGCTAAATTCACTCCATGGAACTTCTCTTGTAGGAAACTCATTTTTTTCTTTTTATTTTTAGTCAATTGCAACTCCTTATTGGCACACTCATTGTGCTTCATGGCAACAGTCAGTTCATCTTTGTTTTTCTTTAAAGAATATTAATATAAGTAAAAATAGAACCAAACCCAATGCCAAATTTTGTTAATTCTTTCTTATATCTACAAACTCTAAAAACCACAACAAAAATAATTTTGTATTCAGTTATTTATTTTATCTACAATTTCAATTCAAACCACCACTCTATTTCTTCTTAGTTTGTCTATCTCTTGGTTTATCATTTTTCTTCTTGTTTGTTCTTTCTTCTCCTTCTTCTTGTTCTATTTTCTTTAATGAAATCTTAAAAAATTAGAAGTATTGATGGAAGATCTAAATTCAAAGAAAATAGCAATATCAATGGAGGGTCCAAGAGTAATTTATTAGATTAACTAGCTACAATTTGCGATTGAAATGATAACCCTAATACACTTATATTTGTTTACCTTTGCATTATCAATCTTTAAATTACTCTTGGTTTTAACTTTAACAATTAATTTTTATATACTAATATGTCTGTTTAAGTATGTATTATAGTTAAGTTTAAGACTATACTCATTGGATGAAGTTATGGAGCTCAAAATGTGCTCAAAATATAAAGACAAGAATGATTATAAGTGGCATCATGATCGTGAGCATTCTCACGAGTGAGAGCATAATTTATATCATTCAAAGTGCTAGTGACCCTTATGGTCGTGAGCGTTATCCTCACAATTAGGAGCATCCTAATCACGACCCCGAGCAATTTGAACTCAAATGAATGAAGAAGGCAGTGACGCTCACGAGCATGGTCCATATCGTGACTTGGATCGTGAGCGTCGCCTTGATGATCTGGCAACCTCTATAACAGCTATTTCAAAGGTCCAACGACTATGAAACTGAAGGTCACAACTCACAATCGTAAAAAAAAAACATAAAATGAATATAGAGGTTTATTGGATATGAAAATCAAAGCTCCGGTAGCTTTGTTTTGGCCTCTCCACTATAAGTACAAGCTCAAGACATTATTTGAAGAGTTAGAGACTTTGAGGAATAAATTTATTATGTAAAATTCATTGAGCTATAATTGTTTCTTTCATAATTTTTCTTTATATATTCTTTATTTGTAAATAAACTCTTGTGTATACTCTTCTGGTGAAAGTTTGGTTAGTGTCAGAGATAAGATTTTTTCATCTACTCATTCTTTGGGGTTGAATAAGAGGGTAGTAAGGTTATTTCTCTTTGAGTTGTTGTTGATCCCTTGAAAAACAATTTGTCTTAAAGGTTTTGAGTTAGCCTTGAAAACTCAATTGAGAATAGGTTTAAGTATAAGCCTAAAAACTCTTGGTGAAAGGTTGCGAGTGAGTCTTGAAAACTCAAGTTGTAAAAGTTTGAGTTAAGTCCTGAAAAACTCTTGTTGTAAACAATCTATTAATAGATTGGTGTGGGGTTAAAAAATTATAATTTGGAGATAAGTTAGGTGGGGACATAAGTTCATTGAGTAACCAAACTCCTTAAATTGTTTGTGTCTAACTTCTCTATTGTTCTCATTCATTTTTCTTAAATCCCTTTGATTTTCCTTTTAATGTCTAAATTTTCCCTAATCTTTAATTAGCCCCATTCACCCTCCCCTTCTAGGGCATTTTCAACATCAATATTGAATCACAATAAAAACCCCAACAATAAGACTAAGAACCCCAATTATTAAGGCTGTCATTGAAGAAACAAAATTTGCTTTAATGGTAAATAATAAAATGAAATTGATTAGGAGAAGATACGCTTTGGTCCAACAAAAAAAGAATAGAAGGGGACGGAAAATAATTGAGTTGAGGTTGTGGTGGCTTTGCAATTTTTGTTGCAAAGGTGATGGTTGTGATGTACATGAAAGAGGAGACGTAGGGAAAAGAAAAGAGGGCAGTGTTGTAAGAAGTTGGTTTATATTGAGAGCAATATTGTCATTTCACTTTTTACGCTTTGTGGTAGATGACATTCCCATCACTAAACTAGTCGGAAATATTAATTTATTACCTATTTATAAAGTTCAAACACTTGAATTTGACTGAAAAAAAAAATCAAACACTCAAATAGAAAAATGAAAACTTCAAACACTATCTTTGTAATTATTTCATTATGAAGTTAAAACAATCAATTATAAATCAAACATAGTTAATTAATAGACAATTTACTAACACCTAATTGAGATTTGTTCTAATTTATTAGCTCAATCAATATTTTAAAAAGTCAACTAAATACCCTCTCATATTTGATTTTAGTAACCATTTTTCCTTCTACTAACAAGAAAAATATCAACTGTAAGGAGGTATTTGGTTAGTACAGGGAAAAGATAATTAATAAAATCAAACTTGACAGGGTTATTAGTAAATTTTTAAAAATATAAAAATGGATTAGTGGGTTTGGCCAAATTTCAAAGAGGTGATCATAATTTACCCTTTATTTTAAGTAGTAAATTAACTTAAATACCATTTTCTTATATTAGATTCATTTTTTTTATTTTTAATTCAAAAAACTTATTTTTCAATTATATATATTCAATTTGAAAGAAAAATATAATAAATATTATTAAAATAAAATAATTAAACTATCATTATTAAAAAAGAAAAATATTAAATTTATTTTAAAATTTACCTGTAAGAGTGAAAAGCAAAATACAATTTAATTAAAATAAAAATATAACTAAAAGTTTATTAATTATGATTAAAGAATAAAAATAAAATAATTTTTAATAAATAAAAATTTTAGTTGACTAAAATCATGAATAAAAAATTAAATTCAACTACTATAATTAATAAAATTATAAGAAAAAGAAAAATTTAATTATTCTAGTTTAGTATGATAAATGAAAAATACTTTTTCATTTCTAATAATTTAAAAAATGATTAGAATAACAAAGAAAATAAAATTTAATATTAAAGAAAGGTATTTAAGTTAATATAATATTTAAAATAAGATATATAAGCATTTTAACTTGTAAAATTTATTTAAAATATCATTTTAAAATTTTTTTATAGACATAGTTAATTGTGAAAAAAATTATTTGAATACCCAAATAGTAAAAATGAAAAAAATACATTTATCTCTTTCATAAATTATGGATATATTTCATAAGACATAATATATATTATGTTTTCATTGATACAAAATATGAAATTATTATTGGTGCATTACTACTATAAATGTGACAAAATTTTCCTTTATGAAATTATGTTTTACATAATTCCTGCCCACTGGGATCGGACTGGTAAAAAGTTTTAAATGATATCAATGATAATATTTTAATATTTTTAGGATAAATACAATTTGAGTTCTTGTGGTTTCACTTTTTGGCAAAATTAGCCATATATTTTTTTTCTAGCATTAAAATAGTCCGTGTTTTACTTCTCCTTTTTTTACATACTTTAGTACCTTTCTAATTAATATTATCATTATTTTATTAAAAAATATTAATATAATATTAAATTTCAATGATAAATTTATTCTATATATAATTTATGATCAATCTATCTAATTGATTATTTTTAAAAATATTTTTAATTTATTTTAAAAATTATTATTTTTATTTATATTTAAATTAAAAATATATCTAAATTTATTTTTTTAGTTTATAAAAGTTAGTTGAATGATATATTACTCAATATATAATTTTAATATTAAAAATATATATTATTTTTAAATTAAAACATATATTTTAAATAATATTTATTAGAATGATACTAAAGTATTAAAAAAAAAAAAAGTAAAACGCTAACAAAAAAAATTCACATATCTGATTTTGTCAAAAGGAAATCAAAATTGTAATTATCCCATATTTTTATCCCCCAACATGGGTCATAGGAAGGAGAAGACAACCTTCAACAGAGAGACTGACAAAAAAAGCTCTAATGACCTCCCAAAAAAAAGGATCTTTGAAAATCCCACTGTTTAATTGGTTGGAGTAGAACGGATCAAGCAGCCTTGTAACAGTTTGGCGCCTGACAAGTTCCAACAAGAAAATAGAATTACCATCACAGAAGGAAACCGATTCAACCCCTGTAACAGATGACCAAATAAGTAACTCATTCGCCAACATGCTAAAGAGTAGTGCAGTAAACTCAATTACAAAAGGCTCAATTCTAATTACAATAGCCTAATTATTATCAATACACAGAAAGAAGGAAAATAGATTAGCGTGCCATAAATCAGGAATTACAAAAGGTCATAGACATGCATTATTTAACAGAAAGATGCATTCAGACCGTCCACATCCTGATTTTCATTCATTATTTATCTTATTCCTGCTAGGCTCATTGCTGCTCTCTCCATGTGGGGAATCTGCTGTCTTGCTTTCATTAAAATTTTCTTTGAGATGCATTGGCAAATTATGCTCAGTGTTGTCAGAACTCTCAGGGAGTTGCCCTCCGGATTTTATACCAACTTCCGGCTCCTTGATGTTATCAGAATTCTCAGGGAGCTGTTCTCCAGATTTTAGACCAGATTCTAGATCTTCATATCGAGAGATGACCTGCTGAAGCTCATCATTGATGTTGAGGGCCTCAAATAGCATTGCCTCATCATTTGCGGTGCTTTGAATGATCCTCTGTATGACAGGCTGTGATTGCTTGCATTTCTCTAATAAGCTCACCGTCAGATCCTCCTGCAACCACACACAAGATAATTCATAGTTGCACTCATTCAAACTTGATGCTGCCATATAGATTTGCAATGAGGATGAAAGCTCATAAACCAGTAAGATCAGAATAAAGAACAAAGCACTTGCTGAGTTATAAATGACATTCTCACTTAAATATGAATACAGAAATAAAAACACAAAAATTTTATCACACAACATCAATAGAAGGATCAACCAAAAAAGGAGCTGGATGTATCATTTCCCAACAAAACCATTTATCTAAAATTTATTGCTGCTTAACCTCATTAACATTAATTTTTCTGCATGCATCAAAAAAGAAACTCGTTAACATTCTTAGAACTCTCTACCTTGAGGCAAATCAAGATCATTGAACCATTAAGTAAGGGCAGGTATAAATTTAAAATGGAAAAGCACATCTCCACTGATTGCTACAAACTATTCAAACAATTGGTAGACAAAAGATGATCCATAAACTTTTAAAAAAAAAAAAATCTCATTCAAGAATACTAAAAAAATAAGTTACCTTAATAGGTTTTGGCTCAGTATCAGCATTTAAAATGCTAGAGAGAAGTTCAAGGCTGTTTCGAGTTGTCACAAGACATTCATTCTTTTCTTCAACTGATGGGCTCCCATTGTTATATCCCAAAGGAGTATGATTTTCGCCATAATATTCTGTTTCAGGAATAGGATAACTTTCTGGGGGAGACAGCGGTTGCTGCTGGACATATGACTCCAAAGTATATTGCAAAGGAAGTGAATCCCCTTCCGCTGGTTGAGGCAAAATTCTCCCTTGCAAGCTCTGCCGAGGAAAAAAAAAACACTAGGTTAATTAAGGAGGCAACTAATAAGGGCATTAGTGTTTCTAAGTCTGAAAAAACTGACTCACATTGTAATAAATATAGAAAAAAATGGGAGGAAATCCATCTACATGTTAATCAACAGATCTAACTGGAATCACAAGCATGATTATTAGGTGAGTGACACAATTGAGTACAGAGCCTGCAATTTTATACCTACGAGTACAACCTGTTCGTAAAAGGAAGAAATGAACAGTTGCAAAAGTTTGAGCAACTTCCCACAGTTACCATTCTTAAATGAATATCTAATCACATGAATCTGCATTCTGCAGTCCCATCTCATATACGAATAGCCTACGTTTTTTCATGCACAGATCAAAGTTGGCACACAATTATCTTTTTAAACGTAGGCTTACAAGAACCAATCAAAAAACTAGATATCCATACAGAAACAGCAACGCAGAAAAGCCTTGATCAGTTTAAAATCATCCGATAAATAATCAAATTACTAGCAAACAATTACCATACACCAAAAATGCCAAAAACTGTATAAGAAGAGGACCCAACTCACCAAATAAGTCTGTCGAAAAACTGGCAAATAGTCAAGATCCTCAGACTGACCCCAAGCTCTAATCAACTGTAAAGCTCTATCTCTATTCCCATGATCCGTTTCTTGATTCTCAATCATCTTAACCATTTCATCCAAAACTTTCTCAGAAGCCACTTCAGAAAACACCTTCTCACAATTCATACTACACGTCTCCAACAAATCAAGACTCAACCTTTGACTCACTGAATTCTTGCCAGAAATCTTCCTCTTGATAGCTCTAACGACTTCAGTCCCACTAAACTCTTCACTATTAATCATCCCACAAATCCTCAAATTCATACTCCAATTGGGTTCCTCCAACATCTCCGATGTTGCCTCATCAACCATCTTCGATTCAGGCGTTGGCGTTTGCAACATTTCTTTCACCTTATCGCTTACCATTCGACTCATTTGAGCTCCGCCTGTCTTCAACCGTTCGCCCCATTGAGAAAGCTTCAACTTGTCCATTTACAGGGAAGCAACAATAGCAAACCCTAACCCAATGGTAAACAAGCTAAAATTAAGATAAAAAATTGGTTATACCCATTAAAATTAACAAATGATAAATCGAAATCAAACAAACCTGCTGGGAGAGAGAGATTAGCTCAGCTAAATCGTGATTAATTAGGAGATTTGTAGTGCAAGTAGGGTTTTCCTGAAACAGAGAGGTTTCAGATTTTATCAGTCGTTCGTTGAGTTGAGACAGCGAGGGAGAAGAGAGAGAAGAGAAGGGAGGTAGAGAGAGAGAGAGATGGTCAAAGTGTAATGTACGCGTGGCTGAGTTAACAGCCACGTAGCAAAAGTGGATCCCACTTACAGTGTCAAAACTGTTTTATCTATAAGATATACTGAACTGTCCTTTTCCACCGCAGAGAGGTGCACGTTTCGAAAAGAGATTTACTGTTTTCGTTATTTAAATTTAAATTACAGCACATATATATATATATATATTAACATTAAAGCACCCTTAATGTTTATGTCCAGGTACGGATTAACACTTAAAAAATTTTTTTGGGCTCAATTAGACATAAAATTTTAAAATAATGGCATTCCAGACCCCTCATTTAACAAACTAATTTTTGCCATTAGTTAGAGGATGATGTGGCAGAAATTAATCCCACACAACTTAAAATAAATTAATAAAAAAATAAATTAAATTAATGAAAATAAATTTACTCTAATCAAAACGCTCTCCCGGAAATCAAAAACCTCTTCTTCTTCCTGGCAAAAATTTTCCATTTCTCAACCTCTATTTGCATCTCCATTTTTATCTTCATCACGTTTCATAACCTCCCAACTTCTCATTGCACTCCATTTTTGGTTTAAGCATTTTATCGAATGGTTGGTGTGTATATTTGAACTTTATATAACATGATTCTTGGAAAAAAAAAAAGAAACACCCACCATGATCACTTCACATCCTAAAAATAGAATTGGAAACTTGTGAAGAGAAACAGAGACTTAAGAACAACCGTGTAAAGTTCAAACTTCAAGAATTGATAAACAAGAATAATATTAACTATTTTTTTTTATATATGAGATGGAACAAAGCTAAATTCAATGTTGTCGTTTTTTTTCTTGGTCAATTGAAAAACTAAATTAAACACAAAACAGATTATATGGTCCATCACCTGACCAAATCAACATCATTAGCCATAGCAGCAATATGCAAAACTATTCGGCCATGCTAAGCATCTTGTGTAGTTGGATCTGCTCTAGCAACAAGCAATATCCGCACTAGTTCTCTCCCCCTTACAAGAAATAAGCAAAAAATATTCAAGGTCACACTACGCAGACAAAAAAAATGCAACATAAAATTGAAATAAACAACGGAATGCATAGAGCAATTTCATGATCTTTCTTTACAGTAGTCGCCATGCATAACGTCGTTCCAACTGGACTAGGTATATCAATTGTCTCAACAATTTCTTCTGGGGGAGTTAAGAAGCAATTTCCATCCACCTTTTCTCAACAGCAATCAGTCCCTTACTACTAGCTAGCAATCTCCCTTGATTGATATGTATTCTCGATGTGGATGCACTGAATTAGCTCGTCAAGTATTTCACAGAATGTCGAAGAGAACTTTGGTTTCATGGAATTGAATTATTATGGGTTTTGCTGCTAATGGATCCAATCAAATCAAATGAACTCAAATTTCACCGAAATGAAACTCCAAGAACAAAAAGAAAATCTTCAAGTTCATTGGAAGACTCACTGAAAAAGTAATCGTATTCGTCTGTCTGCAGTTTCTTCATCGTCATTATCGCTGTCTTCCTCTTCTTCTTTTTCGTCTTCGTTGGCAGCATAAGAGAGGCGAGAATCGATGACGGGAAGAGGAGAGTTGGACAAAGGGTGAGTGAGAGTATTTAAAGTGAAGTGAAGAGTGCAAAGAGAGGTGAAAATGGCGACGCAGATAGAGGCTTAGAAATGGATTTTTTTTTTTTAGAATGAGAATGGAAAATTTTTGCCAAGAAGAAGAAGGGCTTTTGATTTCCGGGATTAGAGTGAATTTATTTTATTTTTATTAATTAAATATAATTTATTTTCATTAATTTATTTAATTTTTTATTAATTTATTTTAAATTGTGTGGGACCAAATTCTGACACATCATCCTCTAACTGATGGCAAAAATTGATCCGTTAAATGAGGGGCTTGGAATGATATTTTTTTTTAAATTTCGTGTCTAATTGAGTCCAAAAAAACTTTAAGGGCCAATCCACACTTGAACATAAACATTAAGGGCATTTTTATACCTTTAATTTTTAAAAATATTTGCTATTTTTATATGTTATTAAAATTAAATTAAATGAATTAAATTCGAACGAGTTCTTAATATAACAATTTAAATTAAAAAATACTCTAATATTTGTGATTATAAATACTGAGCAGTGTAAATTTTTTTATGTATTAAATTTATATTTTATATAAACAATAAATATTAAAATCCATTTATTTTTTATAAATTTTTTTTATCAAAGGTATAAATTTTATTACTAAACATAAAAATTACATCAGTCTTATAAGGCTTTTCTAGATACTAATGTAGCCACCAAATAATAAGAAAATACAAATTGAAACATGATCACAACAACAAATAACACATCAAAATAAGAAAATCACATATTACTTTGTAATTGGAAAATGTTGGCAATTAAATGCCAAAGGATAAAAAGAAAAGTTGAACACCAAGTAAATTGGGTCAAATTCTTTTCATTTTTTATTAAAATTATGGGTGCGGTGAGATCCATTTGAATACCTCATTCTTGAGAGATAGTAGAAATCAGACAAACTCTTGATCTCCGAGTGAGTCAAATAAAAAGCTCTCTTAATTATATGGTAAACCGAATCAAACACATCCAACAAAATTTTTATGTTTTTGATATATCTCTCAAATTTCGATAAAACCCACGAAAGGGTAGTACAAACATAGCCATAATGCTAAATTCTACCAAATTATTGAAACAACAAAAAATTTTAAGCTAAAAATGTAATATCATCATCTCATACACATGCACATGACGTAGGCACATGCATATTAATATGTATTAGTGAAATCATTCACTATTAAATGTGTGAATCATGTATTCGTAATTTATTTTGAGGCTAAATGTTAAATAAGGAAGAAAAATGAGTGTTAGATCTTTAGAAATTAAAGGCAAAGGATTAGTTAGCAAATATTAAAAAAAAAAAGATAAGTATTAAGTGGAAGTAAGAGGGAACGACACCTTATAAGACAAAAAAAAAAGGAGTCAATTACGTCTAAAAATAGAAGAGAGAAGAGAAGAAGATAAAGTATGAGTTAGAGACATGTTTTAGGGAAAGAAAGAGGAAGCTTGGATAAAGGAATTGGAAGAACAAAGTAAGACACCAAATATAAGCAATTTGAGACTTTGGGAGGATTGAGGTAAGTGGAAACAACTCCTGATTTTATGTTCTTCATCTACATCTCCTCTAATTAGCATAAAAGATATGAGAAATGAAGGGGAAAGTAGACTTCTTGCCATCCATGGAAACCTAAATTAAGATTAGCAAACCATAAAATGTGTACTCTGTTTTAGAACATAATTTTGCACTGCTGATTTCATGGACTTAGAGGTCAAATTAAAAAAAGTACAAACCATGAAACTTGTAGATTAAGGTCTTAAATAGTCACTTATGAAATTATTTTGCATTTGGAGTAAAGATGAATACTCGGTGGTAAAATTAGTGGGACTGATCTAGGTGTGATATTATGTGACAACCCAAAATTGTCGATCAAATTTGAGGATCTTAGAAGCTGAGTTAGGTAAAGTGTAAAACATGAAAAATGATCCTTAATGTGTTTTTTAAGTGCCTCAAAATTATTTTTTCAATTGGATAAGAATTGAATTAGTTATATAAAAAATAACAAGGCTGACTCTATTTACACCACTGCAGACTTTAGTATGACTTTAAAAATTCACCATGATTTATGGGATGATTATTTATAGCTGAATTTTGGACATAGTTTAGAATCACGTATCTAGTTTAAAATAAAAAAAAAATCACATCATTTGAATGAGTGTAGTGAGAGTTATGGCAAAATTACCAAAACCGGTTCAGATTAGAAATTATGCAAAAAATTGTAGTGAATGGGTTAAGAATTATGGGAGTTTAAAAAAAAAGAGTTAAGATATGAGTTTAAGCATTTAAGTAAACTAAATTAGAGATATAAGTTGGGTAAATGAAAGAACATATGTGTATATATATGTACTTACCATAACAAAGAATATGAGTCAAGAAATGAAAAGAGTATAGAACTAAAACATAGGGAAAGCAAGATAAAACATGAGAAAAAAAAAAGAAGCATGAGCATATACATTAAAATATATTCGAACATGTTATAATTGTAGAATATAAATTAATTATTGGCCAAGGACAAAGTGGAGATAGGCAAGGTTAGAGACCAAAAGCTTCAAAGAGGTAAGTATAATCTTGTCCATTATTAAATTAATAAGTGATTGAGTTTGATTAATGAATGTGAATAGTGAGATGAATTTACTATGCCTTAACTATCAATCATATGCTGAATTTTTGAGAATTTAATTATTAGAGATATGATTCTTAGGTTAAAAATGGATGAATTTATATGTTGAATTGTCTGTCATTTTGTTATGACAATAGAACACATGTAGGTAAGAAAATGTTATTTAAGTGTTCATGAGCATGTGCATATGACTAAGAAAGGAGTTGTGACCTTTTTGACGGGTAACACAATCACAGAATTTAAGACCTCATAAGGTCTCTTATATGAAAATTTACAGGATATGATCTTCATGATCATATATTTCATAAGAATTGTTGGCCAGCAAATTTTATAGGAAAAGCATTAAACTGTCACGAAGGGTCATAACGCAATAATAATAATAATAATAATAATAATTCTGCATTCACATGTTCATTTGTTGGAATGACAGAACTTTTCTTTTCATATATATATGATTTGTAATTTGGATTTATTTTCACATATGTATTTATACATGTAAACTTAATTATTAGTTTGATTGTACTTACTGAATTGCAACTCACCAAATTGCATCTAAAAATTCTCAGATACTTGAAATAGGAACACAAGAAGCCTCAACAGAGATTTTAGGTTCTTTATGGAGCGCAAGTCAACAGTCACTCTTCTCGCTCCCTCTCGTTGAATCACATTTGTATTTTTGGCATAGAATATATTTTTGCTACGTTGTTATGAGACTTGTAATCACATGTCAAACTTCATATGTAAAATGGCTATGACGAATGTTGATATACTTGTATAAATATATAATATGTGCATATACTTGTGTCGTAATATTATGTATGACATATATGCTTAACTTTGAGGATCATAGGAATAAATGGTAGGTGTTACAGTTAGTGGTATCAGAGCCAGGTTTAGGTTCCTCGCGGGACATATATGTGCACTTCGCATGCATAAGGTAAAGCTTAAAAAAAATTATCACTTAATACATTTGCATTTTTCTATATGGCATTAGAAGAAAGTGGTACACTTGGGATTAACTAATCACTAAGGAGAGAGGAAGTGACCGGCCTGCACTCAGTTGAGGCTTCTTATCTACCAATAGGAGATCCACTAGCTGAAGGAGGTGGATCTCCTACATATTCACAAGCACCCTCACTTGCTGTACGTGAACAAGTAAGGCAAAGACCAATTGAACAAGGAATGCAAGGCTAAGGAAATATCCAAGAAAGAAGATCTGATAGATTAAGAAAATAGGGTGCAGTTGATTTCTATGGCAGTACTGATCCGATAGAGGCATAGACATGGTTAAAGAGAACGCAAAGGGTTTTAAATTTAATGAAATGCACTCCATAAGAGAAATTTGATTATGCAGTGTCACATTTATAGGGGAATGCATATGATTAGTGGGAGACTATTCCATGAAGTGATACACAATCACCAGTGCTCACATGGAATGATTTCCTTCGGGAATTTTGAGACAATTACATGCCAAAAATATACCAGGATGAGAAGAGAAATGAGTTCCTAAACTTGAAGCAAGATATAATGTCTATAGCAGAATATGAGGTGAAATTCAATCAATTATCGCATTATACATCCTTTATGATAGCCACATAAAAGGATAAGTGTCAAAAATTTGAAGAAGGGTTAAACTACAAAATTCGAAGCAAGATCACAGCCAATGACTTAGAAAGCTTTAGTAAATTGAAGATTGCGGTAATACGGGCTGAAAGATTAGAGAAAGGAAGGTTAGAGCAGCAAATCTGAAAAGGGGGATTCAATAAGTAGTTGGGGACTCTAGCAATAAGTTTGGAAACATAAAGAGTTTCAAAACACAACCAGGAATAAGAGGTAGTTATTCCAATTCTAGAGGCAGAGGCATGACTTATTCCTGGAATTTGGGAAGGAGTGTTCAACAGAAAAGCTCATGTGTGCATTATGGAAAACAACATAGTGGGGAATGCCGGAAACTAATTAGAGGATGCTACTTTTTTGGATCCCTGGATCACATATTTTGCAATTATTCTGAACGGGCTAGAGTGATAGAGAGTGGAAGAGGTAGGGCAGCTTTTGAGCCAATGATGGAAACCTCACGTACAAGTGTTGGATCTACTCTGCCAAAAGGAAGAGGTAGGGGTAGAGCAGTTACGGTTAGTGGTGGTGTTACACGAGTAAAGGGTCAAGGTGTGTAGTCTCAACCTCAAGTAAGAATATTTACAATGATAAGACAGGAAGTTATTGTAGCCCCTTAAATTATTACTGGTACAATTCTCATCTATGATTTACCTGCCTATGCATTGATCGATCCAGGATCTTCTCATTCATTCATATTGTAACACCCTATACACTTAGTATTAATACACATCATGATATCTCATACTTATTATTAATCAACCTTTAGTCACATGTAATTATTATACACATGTTTATACTTATCCGTACACGCATACAAATATTTTAAATTAACTAATGGGCATATGTATGCTACAAGGAGAGAGAGAGAGTCTGGATTCGGCCGACAACCTATGCTCCATGCTTTAACTACCATGCTATATGCTTCAAAATAGTCACACTTCAAGCTTCTCTATCTGGAAAAATAATT
>CATIWM010177243.1:0-10674 GCA_949671775.1 Mallotus repandus
ATGTAGGTTGAAATTTGTTGAAAGAATTCGTAAGATTTGGGTCAAGGGTAATTTATTACCAAAAAAAATAATTGTCCTCAAAAGTTGCACCACATGCCATGTGTATGGTCAAACCATATGAAGGTACTGAACCAATAGACTGCATCGAGTGCAGTTGTCACTGTGAAGTGTTATTTGTTTGTAGCACATTTAACAGTTGGTATTAAGTGAATAAAATTAGCAATATTTTTGTTTTTGTTTATATTACTATTTTAACAAAAGAAATTACTCTCCTGATTTATTCATTTCACACTGATTTCACAAGACAATTGGATTCACCGCAAAATCAATTGGTTTAATTTGCTCTATGGCTAGATTCACAAGTCATGTATAATAAGTACTCTAGTCTAGTTGACATATGTAGTTGAAAATTCATTATGCCGGTCTAATCAATTTCTGCATCGTAAGGAAAGAAACCTGTTCATCTGACATCATAATTCAAAATGATTATTCGTTTGTTAATCGATGATAAACACACCATCAACATCACTTATCTTGCGCGGAGTTTCAACAACCTTACTTTCTCGAGCCCTAAAGTTCAAAGGCCTCAGAAATATCATAAATCAAGTTGTCAACTAAAACTAATGTGAACCAATATACAAAGTTTTGTTTCACCAACAAATTCAATTTAAAAAATATTGATTCACCAACACTATGAAATTCAATTTACAAAATAATGATTCACTCACATTAGCTAATAAATCCATAAAATATTGATTCTTAGCATTGAAAAATTCAATTTACAAAATATTGCTTCACTAATCTTAATTTTTTAAAAAAAAATAAATTTACAAGGTGAAATAACAAATTTCAATAAGAAGAATGTCATATGGTCAAATAATTTCACCAAGTATTTGTTGTACATTTATTAAAACTACGTGTGTTAAGAGTCACGTCGATTAAACTTCGTTGAAATATGTATATAAATATCAACCTACATATTGGTTTCTCCTCTAAATGTAAACAAAACTTTGTACTCCATAAAGAGTCTTTTTTCTGAAATTCAAATTCCTGTTAGTTACTGATAATGGCAGCCTCCCTCAGTGATATACTAGAAGAGGTGATCGTTAACATAATCTTAAGAGTTGGAAGACATTCTGTGAAAGATCTTTTCAATTTTAAATTAAGGTACAAACAATATGCTAAATGTGAGGTTTGTTTTGTTTTGTTGTTGGTTTTTATGTTTCAGACTAACTGATTATTTTTTATTCTTTGTTTTTTCCATGTCAGTTGTAAGTACGTGTGTAATGCAGCAGACCACCCTGACGTTTATCGATAGCTTAATTTGGATAACATTCCTGGTGAATGTTGGATTTCTCCACCGTTAATGTTTAATTTTTTACGCCACTGCGTCGAGTCTAAAAATCTTGAGTCATTGTACAGGGAAGGGGTGGTATAGACATATGATTTTATTTTTAATTATAACAAAATGTAACTGAAAAAATTACATTATTTTTTTTATATTGTTGCATATTCTTTTATAGGAAACTTTTTTCGGCATATCCCCTGACATTGAGACAAGCCATGGCATACTAGAGTTAGCATTTGCGTTGGGACATTACAGATCATGGTACATTTTAGGGGTCATCTTGTTATGCAATAGTAATAGTAAGGATGAAGAGGAAGGCAAATGATTGGTTGAAGATGTGAAACGAATGAAAAAGCTTGGAGAAAGTAGGGCATCTCTTATTGGTGTACTTGAAAATCTATTTATTATGGGGAAATTGACACCCAAAAGAAACGAATGTCCTAAAAGCTTTTTCCACAAACATTTAGGATGGTGTGGATTGGTGGATGATGATGTTATAAACTGTATTGATTGCAGCTGTGACCGTGAAATTAGATTTGTTTGTGGCATAATGGATTGATTAGATTAGTTATTTTCTCCCATATGTACTTATAATGTAATTTCATCAATCAAATTCCCTAATGTTTTGAATTTCTACAGAAATTGTAATGTAATTTCAAACATGACAAATTATTTTGTGCTTATTATATTAACTTCACTGTTAAAGCATTTTCCATGTTATTGTTTTCAAAATTCCCTAATGAGGTACTTTCAAAAATTGATTTCACCATACAATTTGTTTCACCAAAAGATGGTAATATAGTTTACAGGATGGCGAATGAAGTTTTATTATGTTATATAGAAATGTTTCTCTATTCGATGTCTAATGCACATGTTGCAGGATGTTTGCACTTCCTGTTACACTATTAAATATGACATTTTACTTTTTTTTCTTGTCGCCTTTAAAATGAGGCCTACTGTACAGTTCACCAAATATGATGAATGGTTTCGACAAAAAGAGAGGGAAAATAAAAAATCAAAACGAGGGAGTGCAGGCGTCAATTCCATCCCAATTTGGGGCGCCTTATGCCATTAACTCTAAACTTGTATTACAGACAACCTTGATATTAGTTCCTATCTTCAACAGAGAAAATAGTACCAATTCAAATCCCTTCTAAATTCAGGCTTCCAAAATAAGTCACTTCCCATCAAAGTATCTTCAGTTAACCTTCCACCTCAATCACCACAACCTGTGTTCAAATCTGTCAGAAACCATCCAATTAGAAATTCTCAGCTGTAGCGAGAACAGTTTCAATACCTTAATTTTATAACATCCTCATACGATCTATTGTTTTCGCCAGAATCAAACGGAGGAAGTTCATCCTATACAATCGCAGATCAACCTGCAATGTTTGCGTATACTGGTAGACAGCCGCTGACCACTTCTCCTTGGTGGGTGAGGAAATCCCATTTTTATCGCCCTATTAAAACTTATTTCAGAAGGTGTTACAAATCAAAAAAAGGTAATTTTAGATTAAATATCATAATATATTTGTTTGCATCAATAATTTCACTATACGAATTATATATTGTATAACTTTTTTAAAAAAAAATTTTAAACAGACAAAATGGGCGATGTCAGGTCCATTGGTGCATCAAATGACATACGTACACACAATGCGCTTCAGGTTAGTAGTTTTATTTCTTATATATGTCTTGAAAATGGTTTTTATTAAAATGCATTTCAGGTTAGTGATTTATCAATATTTTGATATAACCAATGATATAACTTGCATTCAACAAAATATTAAATTTTCAACAATTGACTAAAATAAAAAAAAAATCTTGCAGTTACTACTATTTCTGAAATCACATCTAACATTGAGTGATGAAGAAAGGTTGAATATGAATCGAACTCGCACTTTGGTGGTATTTTTTCATTTTTAAAGACAATGGTGTTGTGAAATGATATGTAAGTGTATTACATAAAATTGAGGAATTTGATAGATGGAAACATGACATATATATATATATATATATATATGTATGTATGTATGTATGTATGTATTTTTTTCCAGGAAATTCGAAATGTTTTAACCGTGGAGGTGAAGGCGGAACCATTGCCATCATATTTATCATTGAAGTACATACCTCTTTTTCAAATTTTCTTAATACTGAACAATTAATTAATGTCTAGTACATTTATGTAATCAATTTTAAATATATATATTTTTTATTTTTTTATGTTTGTATGTAGGAGTTGGATTCCACTCAAAGATAATGATGAGGTTATCTCTGTTTATCCATTTGAAAGCACCGAGGATGAAATACCTGCTACACCTTTCCCACTACCTAACAAGGATGAGTTGTTACTGGCTGCTGATTTGAAACCACCTGTGGATACCCCTAGCATGAAGTCCTGGCACAAACCGCATTCTGAGTGGATTAATTAGATTGATAAGTTGCAGTCGCATTACGAACAAATATGGGAGGTAATACGGATAAAGCAGCTAATAGACATGAGCAAATTTGGATCGCCATTTCAAACTAATTTGGTTTGTGCAGCTATCCGTTACTGGGTGCCTAGTGTCAACTCTTTTTTTTTCCCTTTCGGTCTCTGTTCAATTACCTTGCATGATGTGTTTATGCTAACTGGATTACCTGTAATTTGTCCAGATGCACCATGTTTGATTGACTCAAATGATGAAAAATTTCCTGTGTTTTCAGCTGCATTAACTGACTATTCATCTTATCATTCATTGATTCAACATAAGGTTAAAGCAACTGGTAGGCCTTCTTAGAAGGAACATGTTGAATTTCTTTGGGTGTTGATTTACAAATTATTAATGTGTCATTTCTCTGAAAAGCCAGTAGTGGAGTACATAGATTTGGCAAAGGCTGTTGCATCAAAAAAGTATCTCGCCCTTGGATCAATTTTACTTGGCCTCACTTACAGATCTCTAAACTATTATAGTACATCAAGGCCTTTTTCAAGTTTCGGAGGTGCACTTTGCTTGGTGCAATTATGGTTGTTTGCGTACTTCCTAGAATTAAAAAGTCATGAACTTCCTTTGTCAAATGAACCAATTGGCTCGAAGGTTTATCGTTGCAGCTGCTTCATGTCATTCTATGATATTTTATCTTTTTTTCAAAGTAGAAAATAAGGACATATGAGTAGCTTTTCATTTTCCTTGGAGAAGAAACAGAAAACACTTAGTTGAAATGTGTACTGAAGGATGATGAACCTAGAGTTCTGGAGCATATTCAGTTAAGTTTTTTCTTTGCCTATACGACTGCAAGGCCATTCTTTATAGGTGGTACTGGTTCATTTGACTCAAACAAGCCATCCATAACTATAGAGTACTACATGCCTTATCTATAGAGTAGGCAGTTTGGATTGCACCAGTTTATGTATCCAAAAGAATTCGAGATTGCATCTGAATGCAATTTATAGTTTGTTGAAGAAATTTAGAGATTTTTTTATCATCTTAAAGATCTTAAATGTAATGTTATAATCTCATCTCAACAGAATGTTGACCATTTCAACAAGCGGTGGTCTCAGAGATTTCTTGATGTGATTCCTCCTGATATTGAAACTGTTATAGCAGGTTAGCTAAAATTCATAAATAATTTTATATTTCATTATTATTCAGTGATATTATTCTTTCATATTCTCACTTTCCTACAACGACAGGCCTGAAATCTCCAATTCCACCACCAACATCCAAAAAATGAAAGTCCATTGTTGAAGAGCCAAAATAGCAAAGCGTCAAAACATCAGCAATTAAACAGGAAAAATCCAATAAGTGAGAGAAAAAAGAGAAGAAAATTGCTTTAACACCTAAGAAAAAGGTGATTTCCAATTCATTATCTTCTAGATTAAGAAGATCAAACAGGCTGCACCAAATTGGAACCTATTGTAATACCAAAGACGATCCCGTGCAGATTATTGATGATGTGCTTGAGGATTTAAGGGAGAGCTTTGGCGCCAATAAGATTAATGGCTCACCACATAATTTCTCTTTTGATCATGAACAAATTGACAATTTCATTGCTTCACCAACAGGGCCAAGGGAAAAAATGTTGACAATGTAGATGTCAGCGACTCTGATTCATCTGAGGACAAAAAAAATAAAGCCTCACAAGCTTCAGGTAAAGCGGACAAGGTAATAACCACCTTCATCACTATTTTCTAATATAATTTATTTTTTTGGTTAAATTTGCTTAAGCCAATGTCTTTAGTTTACTGAATTTCTTAGTTTTGTTACTTTATTAGTGTACAGACTGATGTCAGTGAAAGAACTAAGAAGGCATTCTCAATTCCTTTACCAGAAGAACCGATGGTTGATCTTAATTTCAATTTCTTAGAATAGTCTATTGCATTTGCTTCATAATAGCACACAGTATTCACACGAGATGCCATAGACTCATCCAAGAAACTGTTTATTATATCTTGGAACATGAATTGCTTACACTAGGTGGTTATCAACGGGATGTATTTCTTTCAGCTATGTCAGTATTTCATGGTGCTTCATCAGGAACAGATCAATATGAGTGTGTCTCCAAAGCACTCATTGATATTGAATCAATTTTCAATTCCTCAGCCACAAGCACTAAGTCCATGGACAGCCTTTTAGGTAATATCGTGAGTTTAAAAATGTCGAGAAGCAGAAGGCTATAAAGAATGCACTGGAAGTGCAAAATAAGGACATGGCTGATGTCCACCAGGAGTATCTGGAAGAGTAGTGCTAATTTGAAGACCTACTCAAAGAGGTTGAAAGGCAGAAGGAGCATCAGCTACAGCTTCTGGGAAAGGTAGAGGGAATGAAACTTCAAACACAGCAAGTCAGGTCTGAATACTAGCAAAATATTGCACGGTTATCCCAACAGAGAGAACAAGCATTAAAAGGGACTGAAGAGTACAAAAGGGCATCTGAAATTAGAGAGGTCTGCTGCTCAAAGTGGCGTGAGTTAAGATCTTTAGATTTTAGCAACATATAATGCAGCTGTGTTAATACCCATAGTTTTTTTTGGACAAATATTTTGTTTAATCTACTGCCAATGAACTATGGTCTAATTATGTTTTTGCTTTTTGTTAGCCATATGGTGGTTTAATCTTCATGTTAACAATGTTTGATGCATAGACCTCCTTTTATTTCTCGTAAACTTTTTCCTTGTATACTGTTAATGACCTTTTTCCTTAGAGTAATGTGTATAATTCCCTTTTTTTTTGTAAATTCACATATGTTTATACTATGGCATAAACAATGGAAGAACATATATGGACACTTACTATTGCAATGGAAGAACTAATAAATAACTTCATCAAATAAAAATGAACCTAACAATTAATTAAAGAACTTCATCACAGATGTTTATACTATGCCATAAACAATGGAAGAACTTTCATCAAATTAAAATGACCCAAACCATTTATTAAAACCATTTTGAGATATGCAAATAATAAATATTTAGTATCTCAATCGTACATTGATTACCATAATCATCATTTACAATGGCATCTGATAAACATCCTTTACCATGTAGAGGTACACAAAGAGTCATTCTTTTGTGTATATATATAAAGCCAATGGTTAACTTGTAGTGCACATCCACATTAACACACTAGCTGTAAAACTCATCCCTTGAGTCATGAATAATTGGAGAAAGTCTGGTGCATGGAAGGTTTCTCCATCACCACCCTCTGTTGAAGCTCTGTATGCATCAGTCCAATAACAACTCCATGCATTGAAGAAGGAAGTCAGTGAGTATCTTTCGAGAAACCTTCAGAATTTTGGATATGATGAAACTCAGCAGGGGCTCTTCCACCCATTTCCTCTTTTCTCCATGTAGAGATATTTCTTGGTGACCATAGAGAAGATGCATAAGGAATGAATAAAGAAACTGAACAGAGGACAATTAAGGTTCATCAAACTTATGATACTGAAGAAACCACCCCGACAAGGAGAAAGGCACCACCGGAGGTAAGAGCAGCAATAACAGCAGTTCAATCTGGCAACTACATTGCTGTGTCAGACACCACTTCTTTTGAAGTTTAAAGCTGGATGATTGTCATTTTAAGTCTCTTTTTTTGTCATTCGAAGTATCTTTTTGATGTCTAATGATGTTTAATGTTGGAGTTTACTCCTGCTGAATGTTGTCCCTTTCAGTTCTATTAATGAATTTAAGTTTATGAAAAATATTATCAAATCTTCGAACTTGTTGATCGACTATATCAAGTACCAAATAATCAAAGTTAAAAAAAATACACCTTAGCTATTTAGAATGGTGTCAATAAACCTAATTTACACTTTTTGTCCCTTCTGTTTTTATAAAAAAAAATTGCAGTTAAATTATTCAGCAAAAACACTGTACATGAAAATATAACACATAACTTCACAACTTTTATTTCCAAGGAATCAAAGTATAAAAAAATGAAGTTACTGTTGAAATATATGGTGAAGTTACTTTGAAATTGTGAAGTTTCTATTGAAATATGTGGCGAAGTTACTTTGAAATTGTGAAGTTACTATTGAAATATGTGGTGAAGTTACTTTGAAATTTACTTAACTGAGGTTGATTAAGAAGCTAAGATCATATTAAACAAACTGTAACATTTTCTGCAACTCTTAAAGTTGAAGCACTGAATTCAACCTTAATTAAGTAAATCATTTAACCATTGTATGCATAAGTATGATTTTTCAATTTGCGTTCAACATTTCAATTCTTAGCTCAAAATTAATAAGCATTATAAGATAGGGAACCTCAAGTTTAGTAAAAAGGTAGTCCATATCATTATTTTGAAACCATAACCCAAAAGCATGTGTTAAACACAGAAACCACAACCAAAAAGCCTGTGATAAACATAAAACCACAACCAAAGCCTGTGATAAACACTAAATAATACATAAAAAAATAATAGAAATTGTTTCAGAACCCATAGTGCAATTGCCTCTCTGGTGCAGAGGTTTTAAATTGCACTTTTGTTATCTTCCCCAAACAGAAGCCAATTATAAACACAATAATAATAATTCCCAGACGAATAAAACTAAAACCCTCAAAATAAATATGGTTGTTCGTCCTTATTAAAATGGTTTTATTCTCAACCTTCTCCACTTTCGATTCCTTCTTAGTAGGGAATGTGGCTGCCACAAAATTTGATTCCTTGAATTTCTTCCATGTAGATGCAGCTTCACTCATACTGTTGAAAGACCGATACATACACCCTTTGAAGCCTAAAACTGAACGACCACATTCTTCCTAGGATGTGTAGATCCCAGGTGCATGTCCATTGAACACAATATAAAACTTATTTCTTGGTCTTCTATTGTAAAAGGATTCCATGTTTTCTTTTGTTTTTGAATAAGAATCTGCAGCAAACTTGTGTTTTCTTTTGTTTTTGAATAACAATCTTCAGAAAAAAAAATTTTAATATGAAGATTAATAGTTTAACGATATATTTTCTCCTTTAATATTCAACACGTATTTAATAATAAGAATTGTAAAGGAAGCTTATTAGACTTAAGAGACAAACGCATTTAATCACTGTTTATCTTCTCTAGAAGCTATTAATGTTCTTCTCACTCTACACAACAAAAGTAGAACAGTAAGTTAGCTTGCTCATTAATGGCGAAAATCCACTTTTTTTACCTATTTTGGACGAATCTACCCTTTCTATCCGGATAGATTCTATCTGTTTATCACTACTCTTAAATAATTTCACTTTAACTTACCATGAAATATCAAATAGTGTTAAAAAAAATTAATAAATCATATTTTCAGCGAGTTTAAATATTTAAACCAACAAAAGATATCAAGTTTAATAAACTATTGATCTCTTCAATAAATAAATAAACTATTGATATATTAAGTCCGTCGTCAAATTATTTTGCTTTTTTTTTTAAATTATGTTGTTTTATCTTATCTTTATTATTCGTAGTTAAATTACAAATATTGATTATAATATATAGTAATATAAAATTAAAATTATTGTCATTTAAAGTATTTTTTGAAAAATATGATTTAATTTATTTTTTAAAAGTATATAAATTTAAATTATTCTTTAATTAATTAAATTAAAAAATAACAATTTCTTAACAAAATAGTAAATTATTACTTAAAATTTTTAATCAAACATTAAATTGCATAAATATTTGCATTTTATTTTTAAAAATATTTGTAAATTTTAATTGTAATTAAAGTAAATTCAAATGTAAGAGTATTTTTTATAATATTGACAATTTAACCTTTGACTAATAGTATATTTTAAGAACATTTTCATACTTTTTAACATAGGGAAAATTTGTTTAACAAATTTAAAATTAAAAAAAAATTTAGTTAATTTTTTAAAATAATGAATGTAGTAGTAATTATAATCAAACCTCACTAGTAATTATCCCTCTAAACAATAATCAATGAAGGATGAAATAAACTTACTAACTTATGAATGATTAAGCTACCTATCAGCATCTTAAAATACTCTTAAAAAAAAATTATCACTCAATTAATTTTTCATTTGTATTATTACTTAGAAAAGAAGGATACCAGAATGATTTGATTTTCCTTGAAAATTGTATAGCTATCAGCTAGCGTAGAGTGAATGGAGCCAACTGGGCCATATCGCATCCGATATATACAAAACAATTTTCTTTATCATTCATACCACTGAATGTGGCGGTGAGCGGTCTTTTCTTACGTGACAATAATGTTGGATACCTATTCTTGACATTTAATAAATTTATTTTTTGTAAAATATATTTTAATAATTTTGATTGATTTTATAATAAAAATAAAGGTAGATATTCATCCGTAATAAAAACATACATTTTTCAATTAACAATTAAAAATATAATTTTTATACCCAAAAGGATATAAATAAGTTAGCACATAATTTTTTTAACTTAGCTAGAGATTTTAAATTTAAATTCTGGATACACAGCTATTTTAAAATTTTTGAAACCTTTACTGTCATTTAGAATTCTTTTCGAATCAAATTCAGATTAGTAAAATATCTGTAAAAAAAATATATAATTTTTATAAAAAAAATCTAACAAGCAGTACATAATAAAAAAAAATTATCAAGAAAATGTATAAAATTATTTTTAAATAAAAAAGACATCTCTATCAAGATTTTGCACTCGTTGTGTGGCTTAACCAAGATTAACAATTTCCTAATCTATCTAGGCTATAGCTAAAACGTGCGTCATAGTATCATTTAATTATTTTAAACATCAAATCATTACCATTAGCAGTTAAGTTTTATTTATTATTATTATTATTTTTACATCTGAAAGAATCAAAGTAACAAAGATTAGCAAAGTCGGCAAGCTACACTGACTTTGTCCTGG
>CATIWM010177266.1:0-11779 GCA_949671775.1 Mallotus repandus
GACACCCCGTAATCCCAAAAGGGGCCCTTTTTGGGGTGGCTGGGGAGGGGGAGGCAGGGGACAAGGCCCACCCCCCCCCCCCCCCCCACCCCACAATGGTCATAAATTTTTTTTTTCAAAATTTCCCCGATTCAAGAACGAAACCGAAGGTTAGTAGTTCGACCTAGGTGGAAATTGGCCCTGAACTGATTCCACTTAAGGGATAGGGCTGGTTCAATATGGCTCCGAGTTTGATTGGTTCCTCGCCTAGTTTGAACGACTGATTAGTTTGACCAGCAGATTCTAGGCCTAAACTTGCTAGTGGCCAGGTGTCAGTTATAGTGAGTTTTGATTTTGTAATTATTATGTTTTTAGAATAAATTCCTTATGATTTTGAAGTATTTCATTATTATATTTTGTAAATAATTTATACATGGGCTAAACTAACCTGTGGCCTAGTCTAGGTTAAAGTGAGTTTGATTTTGTAATTATTCTTTTTTTAGAATATATTAGTTTTGATTTTGAAGTATTTGATTATTCTGTTTTGTAAACAATTTATACATTTCCTAGAATTTGTTAGAGAGCTGGAATCTTCATCAAATTCTTTGGAAGCTGTGAATTATGAGGATGGTCTGAATCATGAGGATGATCTAAATCATGAGGTAATATATAGTTTGAAGGTTTTTTTTAATGGTAATTTTAACATGAATTAAGGGTTATGCGAATATTGTGAGGAAGTAAGTTAAATAATGCCAAGGAAAGGCTAGTGTTGATAACTCTATAAAAATTAAGGTTTTTTTTTATAATGATGCAAAGGCAATGCATAATGACATCGCGTGGAGCCAAAACTTATTTCAATTTCACCGCTTTGAGATTAGAACCAGCGATTCATGATTCTGCCTCAGGGAAGAATTGGCCCTGAGTGGTTCCCCTAAGAGTCAGAGCTGATTTAGCCGAATTCTAGGTTTGATCAATTTTGGGCCCGAGTTTGATAGGGCCAGTTTTGGGCCTAAACCGGTCCGTGGCCAGATCTAGGTTAAAATGAGTTTTTACTTTGCAATAATTCAGCTTTTAGAATATATTAGTTTTTATTTTAAAGTATTTGATTATTTTGTTTTGTAAACAATTTTTACATTTCCAGGAAACTGCTAGAGAGTTGGAATCTTCACCAAAGTCTTTAGATGTTGTGAATCATGAGAATGATCTTATTCACTAGGATGATCTAAATCATGAGGTAATATATAGGTTTAAGGTTTCTTTTTTATCTTAATTTTAACATGAATTAAGGGTTATGTGTATATTGTGAGAAAGTAAGTTAAATAATGCCAAGGAAAGGCTAGTATTGATAACTCTGTAAAAAATTAAGGATTATAATACATTTTGTTTTGATAATGATGCAAGGGCAATGCATAATGAGTAAAATGACGGCTACGCCCATAGTAAGTAACATCAAGCAGAGCCAAAACAATGACATTATCATAAGTGGGGCACAAGGGACAGCCCCCAATGGTTAAAAAATTTATTTTAGTTTCACCGGTTCGAGATCAAAATTAGTGGTTCAACATTCTACATGCGAGAAGAACCGGCCCTGAATCGATTCAGCTAAGGGTCAGAGCCGATTCAGCCCGTTTTTAGGTTTGATCGATTCTGGACCCGAGTTTGACAGGGCTGGTTCCGGGCCTAAACCGGTCTGTGGCCAAATCTAGGTTAAAATGAGTTTTAATTTTGTGATAATTCTGCTTTTAGAATTTATTAGTTTTGATTTTGAAGTTTTTGATTGGTTTGTTTTGTAAACAATGTATACTTTTCCAAGAATCTGCTAGAGAGTTGGAATCTTCACCAAAGTCTTTGGATGCTCTGAATCATGAGGATGATTTGAATCATTAGGATTATCTGAATCATAAGCATGATCTGAATCATGAGGATGATTTGAATCATGAGGTATTTTGTAGTTTCTAGGTATCTTTTTTATTTTTTATGGTAATCATAACATGAATTGAGGGTTATGTGAATATTGTAAGAAAGTGAGCTAGATAATGCCATGGAAAGACTGTTATTGATAACTCTGTAAAAATTAAGAATTATGACATATTTTGTTTTGATATTGACATAGAGCATTGGACAATGATGAGCAAAATGACAGCTACGCTATGGTAAATGACATCATGTAAATCCAAAATGAGGACATAATGGTGTGGTTAAGGGGGAGGTGGGAGCCAAGGCACAACACCCCCCCCCCCCCCCCCCCAAATGGTCATACAATTTTCTTTTTTAAAAAAAAATTCACCAATTTGAGACCAAAACTGACGATGAAGGGTTCCGCCAAGGGAAAAATTGGCCCTGAGCTGATTCCCCCTAAAGAATAGGGCCAGTTTAATCTGGTTTCGAGTTTGATTGGTTCCACACCCTGTTTGACTGGTTGGTTAATTTGAGTGGCAAATTCTAGGCCTAAAGTAGCCAATGGCCAAGTCTCTATTAATGTGAGTTTTGATTTTGTAATTATTTTGTTTTTAGAATATATTAGTTATGATTTTGAAGTATTTGATTATTCTATTTTGAAAATAATTTATACATAGCCTAAAGTAGCATGTAGCCTAGTCTAGTTTAAAGTGAGTGTTGACTTTGTATTTATTTTTATTTTAGAATATATTAGTTTTGATATTGAGGTATTTTATAATTCCGTTTTGTAAACAATTTATACAAATTCTAAGAATCTGCTGGAAAGCTAGAATCTTCATCAAAGTCTTTGGATGCTATGAATTATGGGAATGGTCTGAATCATGAGGATGATCTAAATCATGAGGATGATCTAAATCATGAGGTAATATATAGTTTCAAGGTTTCTTTTTTTTAATGGTAATTTTAACATGAATTGAGGGTTATGCAAATATTGTGAGAAAGTAAGCAAAATAATGCCAAGGAAAGCCTAGTGTTGATAACTCTGTAAAGATTAAGGTTTTTTTTTTAAATGAATCAAGGGCAATGCATACTGATGAGCAAAATGATGGCTACGCCCATGGTAAATGACATTATGTGGAGCCAAAATGAGGCCATTATGGTGGATGGGGCAAAAGGGACAGCCCCCCAATGGTTACAAAATTTATTTTAATTTAACCTATTCAAGATCGAAACTAGCGGTTCACGATTCTACCTGGGGGAAGAACTTGCCCTAAACCGATTCCCCAAAGGGTTAGAGCCTATTCAACCCGATTCTAAGTTTGATCAATTTTGGACCCAAGTTTAAAAGGGTCGGTTCCGGGTCTAAACCAATCTGTGGCCAGATCTTGGATAAAATGAGTTTTGATTTTGTAATAATTCTTCTTTTAGAATATATTAGTCTTGATTTTGAAGTATTTGATTATTTCGTTTTGTAAACAATTATTACATTTCCAGGAAACTACTAGAGAGCTGGAATCTTCACCAAAGTCTTTGGATGTTGTGAATCATGAGAATGATATGAATCACTAGGATGATCTGAATCATGAGGTAATATATAGTTTTACGATTTCTTTTTTATGGTAATTTTAACATGAATTGAGGGTTATGCAAATATTATGAGAATGTAAGTTAAATAATGCCAAGGAAAGGCTAGTGCTGATAACTCTGTAAAAATAAAGGATTATCTCATTATTTTATTTTGTAAACAATTTATACATTTCCAAGAATAATCTGGAGAGCTGGAATCTTCATTAAAGTCTTTGGATGCTATGAATTATGAGGAGGGTCTGAATCGTGAGGATGATCTGAATCATAAGGTAACATATAATTTCAAGGTTTCTTTTTTTTTTAATGGTAATTTTAACATGAATTGAGGGTTATGTGAATATTGTGAGAAAGTAAGTTAAATAATACCAAGGAAGGGCTAGTGTTGATAACTCTGTAAAAATTAAGGTTTTTTTTAATAATGACAGGGGCAATGTATACTGATGAGCAAAATGACAGCTACGCCCATGGTAAATGACATTATGTGGAGCCAAAACAAGGAGATTATTGTGGTTGGAGCATAAGGGACAACTCCCCAACATTTACAAAATTTTATTTAATTTAACCGGTTTAAGATCAGAACCAGTAATTCACGATTCTGCCAAGGGGAAGAACTGGTCCTAAACTGGTTCCCCTAAAGGTCAGAGCCGATTCAACCTGATTCTAAGTTTGATCGATTCTAGGTCCAAGTTTGACAGGGCCGGTTCCGAGGGGGAAGAACTGGCCCAAAACCAGTTCCCTTAAGGTTCAGAGATGATTCAACCCGATTTTACGTTTGATCGATTCTAGGCTCGAGTTTAACAGGGTCGGTTTCAGGTCTAAATTGGCTCGTGGCTAGATCTAAGATGAATTGAGTTTTGATTTTGTTAGAATTCTACTTTTAGAATATATTAGTTTTGATTTTGAAGCATTTGATTATTTTGTTTTGTAAAAAATTTGTACATTTCCAGGAAACTGCTAGAGAGCTGGAATCTTCACCAAAGTCTTTAGATGTTATGAATCATGAGGATGATCTGAATCACTAGGATGAACTAAATCATAAGGTAATATATAGTTTTAAGGTTTCTTTTTTATGGTAATTTTAACATGAATTGAGGGTTATGCAAATATTGTGTGAAAGTAAGTTCAATAATGCCAAGGAAAGGCTAGTGTTGATAACTCTATAAAATTTAAGGATTATAATACATTTTGTCTTGATAATGACACAAGGGTAATGCATACTGATGAGCAAAATGACGGCTACGCCCATGGTAAATTGCTTCACATTGATCCATAATGAGGACAATATAGTGTGGTTGGGGGGGAGGCGGGGGCCACGGCACACCCCCCTAATGGTTATAAAATTTTCTTTTTTTAAAAAAAAATTCACCGATTCGAGATCGGAACCGGCAATTAATGGTTCCACCAAGGGAGAAACTGGACCTGAACCGATTTCCCCTAAGGGATAGGCCGGCTCAATTTGGTTCCGAGTTTGATTGGTTCCACGCCTAGTTTGACTGACTGGTTAATTTGTCCGGCCGCTTCCGAGCCTAAACTAGCCAATGGCCTCGATTAACATGAGGTTTGATTTTTTTAATTATTCTATTTTTACAATATATTAGTTATGATTTTGAAGTATTTGATTATTCTTTTTTGTAAAAAAATTATACATGGCCTAAACTAGCTCGTGGACTAGTCTAGGTTAAAGTGAGTTTTTATTTTGTAATTATTCAGTTTTTAGAATATATTAGTTTAGATTTTGAAGTATTTTTTATTTTGTAAACAGTTTATACATTTCTAAGAATCTGTTGGAGAGTTGGAGTCTTCATCAAAGTCTTTAGATTCTATGAATTATGAGGATTGTCTGAATCATAAGGATGATCTGAATCATAAGGTAATATATAGTTTTAAGGTTTCTTTTTTTTTCAATGGTAAGTTTAACATGAATTGAGGGTTATACGAATATTGTGAGAAAGTAAGTTAAATAATGCCAAAGAAAGGCTAGTGTTGATAACTCTGTAAAAATTAAGGTTTTTTTTATAATTACGCAAGGGCAATGCATACTGATGAGCAAAATGATGGCTATGCCCATGGTAGATGACATTACATGGAGCTAAAACGAGGACATTATGGTAGGTGGGGCACAAGGGACAGCCCCCTAACGGTTGCAAAATTTATTTTAATTTCACTAGTTTAATATTGAAAGCAGTGGTTCACAACACTGCCTGGGGGAAGAACTGGCCCTAAACCGGTTCCCCTAAGGGTCAGATCTAACTTAGCCCGATTCTAGGTTTGATCGATTCTGGGCCAGAGTTTGACAAGGCCGGTTTCAAGCCTAAACTAGTCCACGGCCGAATCTAGGATAAAAGGAGTTTTGATTTTGTGATATTTTTTCTTTAAGAATATATTATTTTTTTATTTTTAAGTATTTGATTTTTTTTGTAAACAATTTGTACATTTCCAAGAAACTACTAGAGGGTTGGAATCTTCACCAAAGTCTTTGGATGCTTTGAATCATGGGGATGATCTGAATCACTAGGATGATCTAAATCAAGAGGTAACATATAGTTTCAAGGTTTCTTTTTTTGTGGTACTTTAACATGAATTGAGGGTTCTGCGAATTTTGTGAGAAAGTAAATTAAATAATGCCAAGGAAAGGCTAGTGTTGATAACTCTGTAAAAATTAAGGATTATAATACATTTTATTTTGATAATGACACAAGGGCAATGCATACTGATAAGCAAAATGATGGCTACGACTATGGTAAAGGCCATCACGCGGAGCCAAAATGAGGACATTATGGTGGGTGGGGCACAAGAGATAGCCCCCTAACGGTTACAAAATTTATTTTAATTTCACCAGTTTGAGATAAGAATCAATGATTCATGATTTGCTTGCAGGAAGAACCGGCCTGAACCGATTCCCTAAGGGTCAGAGTTGATTTAGCCCATTTTTAGGTTTGATCGATTCTGGGTCCGAGTTTGACAAGGCTAGTTCTAGGCCTAAATAGGTCCGGGCCATATCTAGGTTAAAATGAGTTTTAATTTTATGATAATTTTGCTTTTAGAATATATTAGTTTTGATTTTGAAGTTTTTTATTGTTTTATTTTGTAAACAATTTATATATTTCTAGGAATCTGCTAGAGAGTTGGAATCTTCACCAAAGTCTTTGGATGTTATGAATCATAAGGATGATTTGAATCATGAGGATGCTCTAAATCATAAGGATAATTTAAATCATGAAGTATTTTGTAGTTTCAAGGTATCTTTTTTTATGGTAATATTAACATGAATTGAGGGTTATGTGAATATTGTAAGAAAGTGAGCTAGATAATGCCAAGGAAAGGCTGCTATTGATAACTTTGTAAAAATTAAGAATTATGACGCATTTAGTTTTAATAATGACATAGAGCATTGCATACTAATGAGCAAAATGACAGTTGCGCCATGGTAAATGACACCTCGTAGATCCAAAATCAAGACATTTAGGTATGGTCGGTTTTAGGGGGGGTGGGGGGTGGGGTGGGGTTAGGGGGAGGCGGGGGCCAATTCACACCACCCTGGCGGTTATAAAATTTTCTTTTTTTTTTTCAAAATTTCACTGATTCGAGATCGAAACCAAAGGATAATGGTTCCACCTAGGGAGAAACTAGCCCTGAACTGATTCCCACTGAAGGATAGGGTCGGTTCAATCTGGTTCCGAGTTTGATTAGTTCCATGCCTATTTTGACCGACTAGTTAGTTTGACCAATTGGTTCCAGGCCTAAACTAGCCAGTGGCCAGGTCTCGGTTAACGTGAGTTTAATTTTTCAATTATTCTGTTTTTAGAATATGTTAGTTATGATTTTAAAGTATTTGATTATTCTATTTTGTAAATAATTTAGACATGGCCTAAACTAGCCCGTGGCCTAGTCGAGGCTAAAGTGAGTTTTGATTTTGTAATTATTCTATTATTACAATATATTAGTTTTGATTTTGAAGTATTTGATTATTCTGTATTGTAAACAATTTATACATTTCCAAGAATCTTCTAGAGAGCTAGAATATTCATCAATGTCTTTGGACACTGTGAATTATGAGGATGGTCTGAATCGTGAGGATGATTTGAATTATGAGGTAATATATAGTTTCAAGGTTTCTTTTTTTTAATGGTGATTTTAACATGAATTGAGGGTTATGTGAATATTGTGAGAAGGTAAGTTAAATAATGCCAAGGAAAGGCTAGTGTTGGTAATAATATAAAAATTAAGTTTTTTTTTTATAATGTCGCAAGGGCAATGCATATTGATGAGCAAAATGATGACTACACCCATGGTAAATGACATCATGTGGAGCCAAAACGTGGAAATTAGTGTGGGTGGGGCACAAGGGACGGCCCCCCAATGGCAACAAATTTTATTTTAATTTCACTGGTTCGAGATTGAAACTAACGGTTCATTATTCTACCTGAGGGAAGAATTGGCCCTGAACCGATTCCCCTAAGGGTCAGAGTCGATTCAACCCGATTCTAGGTTTGATTGATTCTGGGCTTAAGTTTGACAGGGCCGGTTTAGGGCCTAAATCGGTCTGTGGCCAGATCTAGTTTAAAATGATTTTTTATTTTGTGATAATTCTGCTTTTAGAATATATATTGTTTTAATTTTAAAGCATTTGATTATTTTCTTTTGTAAACAATTTATACATTTCTAGGAAACTACTAGAGAGCTAGAAACTTCACCAAAGTCTTTTGATGCTATGAATCTTGAGGATGATCTCAATCATTAAGATGATCAGAATCATAAGGTAATATATAGTTTCAAGGTTTTTTTTATGGTAATTTTAACATGAATTGAGGGTTATACGAATATTGTGAGAAAGTGTGCTAAATAATGTCAAGGAAAGGCTAGTGTTGATAACTCTGTAAAAATTAAGGATTATGATACATTTTGTTTTAATAATAACACAAGGGCAATGCATACTAAAGAGGAAAATGATGGCTAGGCTCATGATAAATAACATCGCATGGAGCCAAAATGACCACATTATAGTGGGTGGGGCATAAAGGACAGCCCCCCAACGGTTACAAAATTTTCATTTTTTTTTTAATTTCATCGTTCGAGATTCGAACCAGTAATTCACGATTCTACCTATGGGAAGAACCATCCCTAAACTAGTTCCCCTAAGTGCCAGCACAGATTCAGCTCAATTCTAGGTTTGTTCGATTCTGGGCTCGAGTTTGATCGAACCAGTTCCGAGCTTAAATCGGTCCATGGCCAGATCTAGGTTAAAATGAGTTTTGATTTTGTGATAATTCTACTTTTAAAATATATTAGTTTTGATTTTAAAGTTTATGATTATTTTGTTTTGTAAACAATTTATACATTTCGAGGAATCTGTTAGAGAGTTGGAATTTTCACCAAACTCTTTGGATGATGTGAATCATAAGGGTGATCTGAATCATTAGGATGATATGAATCATTAGCATGCTCTAAATCATGAGGATGATACATATCATGAAGTATTATATAGTTTCAAGCATTTTTTTTATTTTTTATGGTAATATTAACATAAAGTGACGGTTATGTGAATATTGTGAGAATGTGAGCTAGATAATGACAAGGAAAGGCTATAGTTGATAACTCTGTAAAAATTAAGGATTATGATACATTTTTTTTTGATAATGACATTGGGCATTGCATATCGATGAGCAAAATGACAGTTGTGCCATGGTAAATGACATCGTGTGGATCCAAAACAAGGAAATTATGGTGTGAGGGGACTGGGACCAAGGCACACCCCCCAACGGTTATAAAAATTTCTCTTTTTTTTGCTCGCAAATTCAATATCAGAATCAACTATTAATGGTTCCACCTAAGGAGGAACTTTCCCTGAACCAATTTTCCATACGGGATAGGGCCGATTCAATTTGGTTCTGAATTTTGTTAGTTCTAGGCCCAGTTTGATCGGGCCGATTCCAGGCCTAAACTAGCCCATGGCCAGGTCTAGGTTAAAGTGAGTTTTGATTTTGTAATTATTTTTTTTGTAAATAATTTATACAAGGCCTAAAGAAGTTTGTGGCCTAGTTTAAGTTGAAGTGAGTTTTGATGTTGTAATTATTCTATTTTTAGGATATATTTGTTTTGACTTTGAAGTATTTTATTATTCTATTTTGTAAGCAATTTATATATTTCTTAGAATCTGCTAGAAAGCTGGAATCTTTCATGAAAGTCTTTAGATGCTGTGAATTTTGAGGATGCTATAAATCTTGAGGATGCTATGAATCATGAGGATGATCTAATTCATAAGGTATATAGCCATTTAAAAATGGCTACTTTGGGCGGGAGCCCCCTCCCCCCCCCCCCCCCCCCCCCCCCCCAACCTGTTATAAAATTTCTTTTTTTCACTTCACTTATTCAGGACCAGAACCGGTGATACGCAATGAAGCTTAAGGAGGAACCGGTTCCCCTAAGGGTCAAGGCTGGTTTAGTTCGATTTTAGATTACAACCTCCTCTCTCTAAAAAGAACTTCCTCTTATATATTGTTCTCTAAAAACCCTAAAAAGAACTTTCCAAAATCAGCAGCTCCAGGTGACATGATTGTGTTGCGTGATCTTCACTCAGACATTGAGCTCTCTGACATGGTTATGTCACCCCAGTGACACGATTGTGTCCGATTAGACCTCTGCAAACTTGAAACATAACACTCAGATATGGCTATGTCGCACAAATGATATGGTTGTGTCTGACTTGATTTCAGCAGACTTACAAACTAGCAATCAGACATGGTTGTGTCTGTAAAGTGACATAGTTTTGTCACTCTTCTATTCTTTATTCTTTGATTTCTTGCCCTCTTTATTTGTCAAATTAGCTCCTAGCTTTAAGTCCTCACTGCTTTCATTCCAATATGAGTTCTAACTTGATGGAACCTATAAATATTAACATGAAAGCAATGCAAAACAAATAATAATAAACTAAAAATGAATAAAATAACAAAAACGACTAACTAGATTAACTTTTAATGCAAATAATCCTAAATCATGCTTTTAAAAGATAAAAAGCTATATTTCTAATAATGAAATGCAACTATTTAATGCTCAAAATCTATCATTTTTAGCACTTATTACCATTTCCAGACCCAGGTTTGATCATGCTAGTTTTGGGCCTAAACGGCCCATGGCTAGGTCTAGGTTAAGGTGAGTTTTGATTTTATCATTTTAAGCAATTATTCAAATCTTAAATTTCATTTTTCTACTTTAATTTGAAAGAATAATTACAAATTTAATGTCTGATGATAGAATCTGAGTTAATTTTGATTTTTTCTTTAGTTTATCGCTCTTTTAATGTTTGATAATTCAAATCTTAAATTTTGTTTCTCTACTTTAATTTGAAAGAATAATTATAAATTTAATGTCTGATGATAGATACTGAGTTAATTTTAATTTTTTTCTTTAGTTTACCGTTATTCTTTCAATTATTCAAATCTTAAATTTCGTTTCTCTACTTTAATTTGAAAAAATAATTACATATTTAATGTTTGATGATCGAATCTGAGATAATTTTGATTTTTCTTCAGTTCACCGCTATTTTTTCAATTATTCAAATCTTAAATTTTGTTTCTCTACTTTAATTTGAAAGAATAATTACATATTTAATTTTTGATGATAGAATCTGAGTTAATTTTGATTTTTCTTTAGTTTACCACTATTTTAATGTTTGATAATTCAAATTTTAAATTTTGTTTCTCTATTTTAATTTGAAAGAATAATTACAAATTTAATGTCTGATGATAGAATCTGAGTTAATTTTGAATTTTTCTTTAGTTTACCGCAATTTTTTCAATTATTCAAATCTTAAATTTCGTTTCTTTACTTTAATTTGAAAGAATAATTACAAATTTAACGTCTGATAATAGAATCTGAGTTAATTCTGATTTTTTCTTTAGTTTACCACTATTTTAATGTCTGATTATTCAAATCTTAAATTTCGTTTCTCTACTTTAATTTGAAAGAATAATTACAAATTTAATGTCTGATGATAGAATCTGAGTTAATTTTGATTTTTTCTTTAGTTTACCGCTATTTTTTCAATTATTCAAATCTTAAATTTCGTTTCTCTACCTTAATTTGAAAGATGTTATGACCCGTATTTTTATTTATTAAATTAAAAGGAAAATTATTGAGTTTTAATTATTATTTTAGTTATTTAAGTGTTAAATTAAAATTTTGGATTTAAAGTGCTAATTATTATTATTTTATTTTATGAAATTATTATTTGTGTAATATAATAAATTTTATTAAATGTATTAATAGTATTAGTTTTAAAATATTATGAGACTTATTAATAAAATAATTTGTGGTG
>CATIWM010177325.1:0-13842 GCA_949671775.1 Mallotus repandus
AATGTGGACTTTATGATAAAAGGGTCAAATTTATTATAAAAGGCATAAATGCAATAATACAACAAAAATAATAAAAACACAGAAACAAATGCACAAATAAATAAAATTACAGAAATAAAGAATATTAAAATGATAAGATGACATTTTCACTATAAAAATGGAGACTTTATGATAAAAATGCCAAATTTACCATAAATAGCATAAATACAATAAAAATGAGAAAAATGTAGAAATATTAATAAAAATACAGCATAAAAAATAAATTAAAATGATGCAAAAACAATAATAAAAATGCTAACTTTATACCAAAATACCTATTTTTTATATAAATGGAAAAATAATGCAAAAATAGTGGAAAAGGCAAAAATGAATGTTAACACTCCCAAAATCACACGAACTACCCACTCCGTCTACATATCTTATTCTCAAACTTAAAATTACCACAAAATCACAAATTCATCAAAAGATAATAAATAGTTAATATAACATAAAATGAAATGCAAAAATGATAAAAAAAAATGAAAGGAAGGAGTAGGAGAACAAGAAAAATGCTATGAATGTATATTTTTAATTAAAAATTATTGGGAGATCCTCAGAGGGACCAGGTGATTACCCTTGTAGCATGCTTTTGACTTAGATGTAGTTGGGTTTAGATTTTGGATCTAGATCCTAAGAAAAATGTAGAGATTTGGCTAAAAGTGTAGAGAATGGGAGTCCTGAGTCTTCAATTCAGCAAAATTTTAGTTTATTTTTGGTCTCTCCTCCTCCCAAAAATAAGGTGTGAAGGGCCTATTTATAGCAAAATTTGGATTTGGGGTGCGCATGTGCACATGATGCGCACGCCTGCTCACCTGTGTGGCATGTGAGCATGTGCACGCCAGGGGCGCAAGCACGCGACAAGGGCATGCATGCGAGCGTGCGCCTAAGGCGCACAAAATGCACTCCTCCTTGCCAAAGAGGCTATTTTAGGTTTTATGAGGTTCGGGTATGTGTTTTAAGGAATTTTAGGAAATCCATCTTGCTTGAGCACGCTTGAAAAGACTTCCGAAGAGACTTTCCCCCTATCTAGTCAACAGAAAACCTTCATTATCAGTTATTTGGGGGAGCCGTCAAAAATTGGATATCAATAACAGGATTAATAACCCTTGATATCATTCAATCAAGGGTGCAAATACTTCACCAAAAAGCCACTATTCTTATGGAAAATTTTCAGCTACTATAGATGCGATAGTTCTTCATCTCTTTTGAAGATCTCAGTGTCTCTCTTGCTTTTCTTTCCCAATCAAGAGTAGATCTAGTGATAACAGTAAACAACGGAGATAACACAACCTAATTTCTTTGTCTTTAGCGCCATGAGTTTGATTTCTTAGAATTGTCAGGGTATAAGCAACCCATTAATAAAGAAAGCTCTAAAAGATGATAATCAAGGAGAAGCCTATGATGGTATTCCTCATGGAGACAAAACTTCACACTCAAAGTATAGAGGCGATCTAAAGAAGTTTAGGTTTTAGAAATAATTTTCACATAGATCCAGAAGGCTGATCTGGAAGGCTAAGTTTATGGTGGGTGGATAAATGCAAAATCAACATTTTGAAGTCTTCGAACAACTTCATTGATATAATGGTAAATATAAAAGGGAAGGAGTGTCACTTCACGGTGGTCTATGGGCATCCAAGAAGAGAAAGAAGATTAGAAGTTTGGGATGAGATTCGGAGACTAAACTTGGGTCATTCGGTCCCCTGGCTCCTAATAGGAGATTTTAATACCTACCTTAACCCATATGATAAGATAGGAGGCAGCATTGTCTACTATTCATAAACCAGGGACTTTGATCAATGATTGCTCCCTATTGGACCTGGGTTATCAAGGCGGTAACTTTACCTAGAATAATAAGCAAGTCAGTGAAAGAAACATCCAGGAATGGCTAGATTGGGCATTTGCTAACCTGTCATGGAGAATCAAGTATGAGTTTGCCAAGGTCTGACATGAAAGGTTCTTGGGGTCTGACCACAAACCGGTGATCCTTACTTTTATTCCTTTTAAACCAAAAGGTAGAAGAAGGTTTTTGTATGAAGCTAAATAGGAGGAAGATACATAGTGGATGGAAGAAATCAATAGATCTTGGTCTCAAGGACTTAATCAAAATATCTCCTCTCCTTGATTTCATACAAAACTCAATTGATTGAGACAAGATATTGCAAAGAAGGGTAGTTGACATAATGATGGGGACTTTGGACAACCAGGAGCAAATTGAAATGAGGGACCTCCAACAAAGAATCTCTAGCTTGTGGAAATAAGAAGAGATATTTTAGAAGCAAAGAGCACATGTGAAGTGGCTACATAAAAGTTACCAAAACACAAAGTTCTTCCACATTACAACAATACAGATGAGACAAATGAACCAAATTGGGAGAATAAAAATTAGAGATGATTCTTGGATAACCGATTAGATTCGTATTAAGGAGAAGGTAGTAGAGCGCTTTCAAAAGTTGGTCAAATGGGAACCAATACCCTTTGAAGATGATTTTGCTTCAGTTATGCCGACAGTGGTGAATGATGAAATCAACAATGACCTTATGAAGAGAGTCAGTTTGGAAGAGGTTACAGTAGCAGTCTTTGGTCTGAGTAAAGTTAAGTCACTGGTCTGGATGGCTTACCGGGCATCTTTTATTAGAACTATTGAGAATTAATTAAAGAATATATGATGCAGATGGTTAACAATTTTTCCATCTCCGAAAGGTAACTACAATAAACAAAACAATCATTGCGCCGATTCTGAAGAATAAACATCCAGAGACCTTAGATGAGTATCGACCAATAAGTTGCTGCAATTTCAGTTACAAAATAATATCGAAGGTCATCTCCAACAGGTTGAAGAAATGGCTACCATAGTTAATCTCACCTCATCAAACCAGATTTGTAAGTGGTAGGAGTATCCAAGAAAACATAATAATAAATTATGAACTTATTCATGCCTTAAAAACTAGATTAAAAGGCAACAAATGTTTTTTTCACTTTGAAGCTTGATATGGCGAAGGTATATGACCGCATCAGCTAGGAAGCTCAAAGGAGAATTTTGCTTCAGTTTGGCTTTCGAGTAAATTAGGTTAAATTGGTGATACTCTATATTCAATCAGTGGAATTTATTATATTAATAAATTGTTCTCTGACTAGATCCTTTTCCCCTAAGAAGGGAATAAGACAGGCGGACCCTATATCCCCTTACTTATTCATTCTAGGTGCAGAATACCTCTCCAAAATGATATTATAAAAGTATCAATAGGGCCATATCAAAGGTATTCGCATAACCAGGCATTGCCCAGCTATCACGCACTCGTAATTTGCCGATGACACAGTTCTTTATTAGGAAGCCACAGTTCAAGAAATTCAGGCATACAATGCTATTTTGAAAAAGTACTCAAATGCCACAGGACAATAGGTCAATTTACAGAAGTTTGAAATCATGTTCAACAATATTGCTCACCCTGATATGAAAAGGTACACATGTGAAATATTTGGTGTTAAAGAATCTAATTACACCTTTAAATATTTGGGTTTATCGTTAGAATAGGGTCAGATAAAAAAGTTATTTAGCTTTCTTATTTAGTATGTGGACATATGACAAAATTCAACGAAGCAAATTTCTCACTTTGGCTGGAAGAGAAATTATGGTTAAAGCAGTGTTATAGGCCCTCCTGATGCAGTCCAAAAGCAAGCTTTGGAGTTCTTAGAAAAATTGGACAAAGTTCGGTAGTGGCAGTTTTGTAAATAAAGTGAAGTTCCGAGTGTTGGATTTCAGTGTTTTCGGTGGCTATTTTGGGTGGAAACGGGCCACTGATTCCAAGTCACTAGCTTTGCTTATGTGCCCTATGGATTTTGGCCAAATTTGCATGTTTGGGCCTTCTAAATGCTGTTTTTCTATTTTAGTGACTTTTCCTATTTTTATTAGGAGTTTATTTAGGGTTTTGTTTTGGTATAGAAGCTTATTTACGCCTTGTTTTAAGACGGCTTTTGATTTTTAATAAATTACAGACTTTTTTTTCCCAAATTCTCTAGAATTCGATAGAATCAATAGGGGTTTGAAGATTGCATATCGGTATTCTTGTGAATCAACGATTTGCAATTATTTATACCTTCCGCTACATCACCTCCCCTCCTTCATAATGTCAGTATTTAAATTGCCTATGGGTATCATCAAATATATAGAAAAGCTTATGAGGCAATTTTGGTGGAGTCAAGACACTGATAGCAAAAGAGTTCATTAGATTAAATGAGGGTGCTTACTGAAATTAAAAAAATTGTGGGCTTGGCTTTAATGAATTAGAGATCTTCAATAATGCAATGCTTGGCAAAATGGGAATGGCACATTATACAGAATCCTAATATGCTTTGCGCTAAGGTTCTTAAGGGTATTTACTTTCCTTCTTCAATATTTATGGAAGCTAAGCAAGGCTATAAGGCTTCTTGGGTCTGGTCGAGCCCTTTGAAAGGAAGGGCAGTGCTTAAGAAAGGATGCAGGTGGCAAGTGAGGTCTGGCAACAACATCAGCATATGGAGAGATCCATGGATTCTGATGCTCCCAGAATTCAAATTATCTTCACAGAAACCAAATGAGGTGGAAATTCATATGGTTAGGGATTTATTGATGCCCCACATATGAGGTTGGAACCATCAACTTCTAAGCCAACTCTTCTCAGCTCAACAACAGGAAGCAATAAAAAATATTTGGGTATAAATAGGACTGGGGAGAGACAGATTCTTATGGAATTTTACTGGAAAGGGCATGTACTTAGTTAAATTAGTATATAGACTTTTAAAAAAGATAAATGCAAACTCCAACAATTATCAGACAAGCTCTGGGAATACCGAGACAAATGCACAGGTATGGAATTCCATCTGGAGCCTTAACATTCCACCTAAGGTTAAAATCTTCTTATGGCGGTGTTCTTGGAATGCTGTGGCAACTAACAAAGCTTTAAATCATAGAGGTTGTAAGGTTGATATTAAATGTAGCAGGTGTGGGTCTCAACCAAAAACACTTGAACATGTGTTATTTCTTTATGACCATTCCAAGCAGATTTGGTATGCTAGTCATCTTGGTTATACCCCTTATAGCATTGGCTTTCAGTCCTTCAATCAGAGGTGGCTAGCAACCAAAAAGATAATGGATGATAACAATAATTCAGATTTGATAAGACTAGCTGCAAGTTTATGTTAGAATATATAGAAAGCCAGAAACATAAAATAATTCAGTGGAATTATGGAAAATCCTAAGAGCACAATGGAAAAGGTTAGCTATTAGTGGCAATCAATTCAAAATCTAAAGAGAAGTGGAATTTCTTCAACTGCCAGTAATCATCTTCAAGGTGAATAGGTCGTAGTAGAGAGCTCATTCCAAAACTGGTGGGTAGCTCCGGAAGAGGGAACATGGAAGATCAACTTCAATGCATCTCATTCCAAATCATATAACAATTGTCGTATTGTTTGTTTTGACAAAGATCATCATGGAACTGTTATGCATATCCAAGTGAAACATTTTTTCAACCTATCTCCTTTTCATTTGGAGCTGTTAGCTATTAGCCAAAGGTGCAGTTTGCGAACCGTCATCCTCACAGATCTTTTACTATTGAATCAGATGTTCACCTTTGTGCAGAGTTATCAAAGGACTATCTGTGGGAAGTTGATGCAGTTTGATAAGAGATTAGAGAGTTTGTTTCCACTCATGGCAATTTAAAGTTTAACCATGTTAGAAGAGGAGCCAACCAAGTCGTTGATTGGTTAACTAAACATAACTCTGTCATTCATTTTAGTGGTTTAGTTTTTAATGTCAATCATGTGTTATTAAATCTTGTTCTTAAGGAACAAGTGTTGTAATTTCTTTCCTTTAATGAATTATTTGTTAAAAAAAGTACAATGCTGCAAGGCCCAAGAAAGGTATGCTCCCAAATCTATAGACTCTTCCAAATTTTGAAAAAAAAAAAAAAATATATATATATATATATATAATTACTTTTGGAGTATCCAACAGGAACAAACATATTAAATAATACTAATTCGAATGAGTAAACCTTGTAATAAGGATAAAATCTTTTTTCACGCCTAAATTTTTTTATATATTTAGAAGCTCAAACTTGTGTTGAAAATTCTAGAGTTAATATTGTAGAAAATAATTAACTAAAATGACACTAATATTTTATGTGGTTCACCCTTGTTGTTGGGCTATGTCGACAAGACAAAATTCGAGATTTCTTCAAATATTAAAATAATAGATATAGAGAGAAAGTCATTTCTAGGACAATAAAGAATACAAGAATGAAGATCTTATCAAAATAGTGGCATTCAATGTGTTTTCCACTCAAAAACAATTTCATCACTATTTTGTCACTCATCTTTTTAGAAAAAAATCCTAAGTGCATTCAACAAAAACACTTTCACAAGTTTTTCTTCAAAGTTAAACTAACTTTAGCACACTGGTCATCAAAGCACAACCTTACGTTGGCTTACATTCATCAAAGCACACTTTACTTTGGCACACTTTCATCAAAGCACTAACTTTCATCAAACACAGTTTGGCTCAAACACTCATCAAAGCACATCAAGGCATACAACTTTACATTTGCTACTCATCAAAGCATACAACCTTGTCTATACTCATCAAGTTATCAATTATTTTGGATCTCCACACAAGCACCTTTTCATTGTGCCTTGTGTCTCCCCTCCATGCCTTAAAACTTACTTGAAGTTCAAGAAAAATATTTCCAGTGTCCCTAAAGGATTATAATTTAGCTTGCCCTTAAAGGTCAAGGATTTAGCTTGTCCTTTAAAATTAAGGATTGGACATATCCTTAAAGCCCAAAGATTTTTTTAAAATTTTTTCTCTTTTTATTTATTTTTCTTTTTTTTCAATTACACATGAATTCCTCATGTATGAGAGATCCATAACAACTCGACCTTATTTATAGAAATTCAAAATCTTTATCATTTAAACCAACATAAACTGGTTTCAAATTTTAACTCTAAATTTATTTATACAATCTCTAGTTATGCAAAAATTAAGAGCAAATGGAGTTGCAAAATGTTTAGAATGTGGGGCGCTATCAAAAAGAATAAAAAAGAAGGAGCTACAACTACTAAATCACAGTCACAAGATCAATCACCAAAATTAGATAAGGAATCGCAGTCTGCTGCAGGAGAAAAAATGAAAATTCTAGAAGCGCACAAGATAAAAGCAAATTTAAATTGGTGGTATCTACAGTTATGGCAAGTGTCACCTTTTCAGCCATCTATAATATTCCAATTTGGGTATCTTCAAGTGATAGCAATGGTAAAAAAAAGGTCAAGGCATTTTAAGTGAAGACGCAGAATTTCAATTATTCATCTTCAATAATTCTCTAGCCTTCCTAATTGCATTTGTCTCCGTAGCATTCCACTTTTTATATTCAATACATGCAGCATGGAAGACTAATTTTAAAGCATTACTTAGAGCAATTCTCATGAACTCTGCCCTAGTCTCTAATCATATGTCCTTGTATTTTATATTCTGGGCCTACTTTTTAGGATTATCTACACTATTGCCTGTCGACAGGAATAATTTGTAGGGACTCTCTTCAATCTTTTTATTCTCTTGCACATTGCTTGTAGCAATATGTGTGTTGTATATATTTATTTTTGGTGTTAGGTATTCTCAGATACTAAGTTAATTAAGTGTATATAATTTTTATGTTTTTATTTTGTAGTATTTGTTGTTAATCTCAAACGTCGTTTTATAATTCTTTACATCTTCATCTCCTTTATTTTTTTCCATTATTTTTCTTTTCTATTTCTTTAAGAACATGAAAATTCATTTATCATTAAATGAAAGTTGTAATTGTTAACAAACTTACTTTGAAAAAGGAGGAAGTGGCTTACTTGACTTTGGATTCTTGATTGCCAAAATCAACTTTTCTTTGAGTTGTTGCAAGTTGTCAAAGACAACTTGGTTTTGGTTGTTTTCTAGTTGTTTACAAGTTGGATTTGCCAACTTGTTATGTTTAGCCCTTAAGGATTGTAAGCCTATATATAGGCATGGGTGGTGATGGCCATTTGTAAGGGATTGATGGTAATGGGCATTATGAGAGAGTGAGGTAGTGAGTTAAGTGTAATCTCATTGTGAAGAAAATATAGAGAGTAGTTTCTCCAATTTCAAGAAAGAGTATTAGTTATTCTCTCCTTGAGTAATAGAGAGAAGGGTAAGTGTGTTTTCTCCTATTTCATGAGAGAGTGTTAATTGGTCTCTCCTTAGGTAATAGAGAGAAGGTTGAGTGTGTTTTCTTCTATTTCAAGAGAGAGTATTAGTTGTTCTCTCCTTAGATAATAGAGAGAAAGGTAAGTATGTTTCTCCTATTTCAAGAGAGAGTGTTATTGTTCTCTCCTTAGGTGATATATAAAGAAAGGTTGTAACTCCTATAGTTTTTCATAGTGAAATTCTTTTAGTCTTTCCTGTGGTTTTTCCCGATTTGTTTGGGGTTTTCACATAAAAATTTGTGTGTTCCATATTTTTTTCAATTTTATTATTTCAATTACTTTAGTTGCAATTTGCTCTATTCCCATTCATAATGAGATCCTAGGCATATTCCGCATCAATGTTCAAAACAAGTGGTATCATAGCACCCGGTTCGTGAATTGTAATTGAAGTAATGGCGACAAAGTACGAGATTGAGAAATTTAATGGGAAAAATTTCTCACTATGGAAATTGAAGATGAAGGCAATATTGAGAAAAAATAATTGCTTGGTAGCTATCAGGGAAAGGCCGGAGGAATTTACAAATGACAATAAATGGAATGAGATGGATGGGAATGTTATTGCAGATGTTCATCTAGTATTAGTAGATGAGATACTACCAAGTGTAGAAGAAAAGAAAAATGCAAAAGAGATTTGGGACCAACTCACTAGGCTGTTTCAGGCCAAGTCAATCCATAACAAAAATTTTCTTAAGAGGAAGTTTTGTGCTCTTTAGATGGTAGAATCTACTTCAGTGACGGAGCACCTAAATACTCTATTTCAACTCACAATGTTGGGATATAAAGTGGAGCCAAATGAACGTGTTGAGCTTCTACTTCAAAGTTTACCTGATTCGTATGATCAACTCATCATTAACCATACAAATAATGTCGTAACGGATTGTCTAGTCTTCAATGAGGTTGCAGCCGCTGTCCTAAAGGAAGAAAGCAAGGGCAAAAAGAAAGAAGACAAGTTGACGAATTTACAGTAAGAGGCTTTGGTGGTGATGAGAGCGAGATCAATGGAACCTGGCTTTAGTGGGAGGCAAAGATGAGGTAGATCAAAATCAAGAAGTAAGAAAATTATCAAGTGCTAAAACTGTGACAAAAACGACACTTAAAGAAGGATTGTTGGAATCTAAAAGGTTCCAATCCTTAAGGAAATATTGCTAGTACATCAATTAATGGTGATGCTCTATGTAATAAAGTAGCAACGACTAGCATACACAAAAAGAAATTTTTTAATGTGTGGATTCTTGACACAACAGCTACGTGGCACATGACTGATAGAAGAGATTGGTTTTTCTATTATGAACCATTCTTAGAAGGATTTGTGTTCATAGTTGATGATTTTCTTTAAAGATCATTGGTATTGGAACCATTAAATTGAGGATGTACTATGGCAAAATTCGCACTATTTAAAATATGTGACATGTGGAAGGCTCAAATAAAAATCTACTATCTATAGGAGTAGTAGATGATCTTGGTTGTAGGGTTGAAATTGAAAAAGGGATTATGAAGATAATCAGAGGTGCGCTTCTACTAATGAAGGCACAAAAGATAACTGCAAATTTGTATATGCTGATGGGAGAGACTTTGCAGGAGGTAGAAGCATGTGTTGCTTCAGATGGTTCAATTAAAAAATCTACAATTATAACATCCATAGACATTTATGCATGTGCATTTGCATTAAAATAATAATAATAAATTAATAAGTATGGCTATAGATAATTGATTAGATTTAGATTTTTCTAGAATGAACCTTGTGGCAATATATTATTCGTTTAAAAAAAGAGATAAGATTAAAATAAAATAAGTTAAGAAAAGGAGAAGAAGTAAGAATTAAAAAGAGAAGAAGGATATGGCGGTGGCTTTTAGAAAAAGGGGGTTTTCTTGCTAAAAAAAATGAAAAAAAAAATTGGTATTTAGAAGAAGAAGAGGGTTTCAATCATCTTCAATTCCCACCATTGAATTTTTATTCCCACCATTGAATTTTTATTCCCTCAAGCCTTATCATCTCTAAACCTCAAAACTTGATTCCTCATCACTTGGAGAGTTTGATTCTCATGAATTTATTTCAAAATTGAAGGATTTCATCAAACACTTGGGTCTTTGTTTTAATTTCATCATTTATTTTGGGCAAGTTATTTCTTTAATCTTAAATTAAGTTTTGATTATAGAATTTCAATTGCAAGCATAAAGATTTGGGTATTTAGTATATATTTAATTAAAGTAATTAATTTTGTTTTAAATCTCAAGCTCAAGGTTTAGTCAATAATTTAATTGGAGTAAATTGAGAAATTAGTATTTTAATATTATAGAAGTAAATTTTCATATTTGTTTTCTAGCTATATTTAGTGTATATATAACTACTATTTAAAACATGTTTATATATATATATATATGTATGTATGTATATTTGAATTGGGAATTTATATGAATTTTTAGTTTAGAAATGCTCATCTTGAAATAAAATTTATGATTATTATTATTATTATTATTATTATTATTATTAATTGTTGTAAAAAAAATAAAAGAGAGAATAATGAGTATTTGTGTTAAGCTTTGTGGATAGCTTATACTAAAATTCATTTTTAAGCTCTATTAAACATTTGAGAAATTTTTGGGAGGCATTTATAAATATTGAAATGTTGCATAAATGTTTATAAAATAATTAACCAAATTTCTCGTGCACAAACTCATATCAACACTCATATTAGCATATAGATTATAGTGAATTTTAGGTTTGGGCTTATATTTAATGTAGTATTTATATGTCTTTATTTAGGTAAAGAACCATCTTCTGGTGTAGACTGTTGTGCGGCTCCTCCTAATTGGAATTCTCGTTTGTCTATGCAAGTGATTGGATATCAATATAACATTGTAGTTTTGAACCTATTATGTATGTATATTTTAAGAATGCTTTTATTTAAAATTTTCTTACATGTGGTTTGCAATACATATATTTTCTAGTAAATTTGGGAACGTATGATGTTAGTTTGATTTTGAGCTATACACTTGAGAAATGAAATTTCTGTGATATTTGGATAATATTTGGATAAATGATGCACACTCTATGAAGTTTCCTATGAAATCCCACCTTGAATGTTAGGTGCTTAAAATATATATTATTGCCCTTTAAGGGTATTGTCTCTGCGCATGCGTATGACGAGGATTTGCACTTTGGGTTCTAAGGTGAGACACTCAGTGCCCAGAGTTGCTAGGGATTTATAGGTCACAGCTAAGAGTGTATGTGTATAAGTATATGATTGATGATTTGGCTATGAATTTCTTAGTTTAAATTAAAGTCAGGCTTAATAAATGAGTTGATGAAGTGTGATTGCTCAAAAATCTAGTTTGATGAATTGTTTCTTATTTTAGTGAATTTATTATGTTTCAAGTGATCTGAAATGTTTTGGACTGATTTTGTATGAATATTAATAACTTATTGTATGTTCCCCTTTGTTATACTTATAACCTCTCATTGAGTAGTCGTACTCATCCTCTTCATTTTATCATTTTTAGACTCTTTGTAGATAAATAAATCCTTACACAACGTAGTTCGCGTGTGCTCTTCGTCTGTCAGCTTTAGTGGAGGTTGAGCTGACAAACTCTTACTATTTTGGATAAATTTTGCCTAGACTAGCCTTAAAGGCTAATGTATGGTTTATAAGTAGTTACTCTTTAATTGAACCTTGTATACAGTAAGCTTGTAATAATATCTAATGGTATTTTATTTATCATATTTTTTTTGTTCCATGAGTTTTAGTTCATAGTCATACTTATCCTTATGACAAAGGATGGGTATGACAACAATGATGTGGCACTCCAAACTTGGCCATAACAAGGAATGAAAATTCTTGCCGAGCAGAAGCTACTTCTTGGTCTTACAAAGGTCTCCTTACCTTTATGTAAGTACTGTGTTACAAGCAAGCAGCATCATGTAAAGTTCAACACATCAAATTCTAAGAGTAAAATTATTCTAGAATTGGTTCACTCTGATGTATGGTAAGCATCAGTACTGTCCCTAGGAGGAGCAAAGTACTTTATGTCTCTTATTGATGACTACTCTAAGAGATGTTGGGTGTACACTATCAAGAGGAGAGCTGATGTGTTTGAAGTCTTCAAAATATTCAAAGCTCAAGTGGACTTGATTCTGGTAATAAGATCAAGTGTTTGAGGTCAGATAATAGAGGAGGATATACTAGTGAAGAATTTGACAAATTTTATAAGCATAAAGGCGTCAAAAGATAGTTCACCACATCATATGCTCCTCAATAGAATGGAGTGGCAGAGCATATGAACAGAACCCTGTTAAATAGAACAAGGGCAATGTTGGGAGCTGCAGGCCTGGCAAAGTCATTTTGGGCAGAAGTAGTCAATACCACCTATTATGTAATAAATAGGTCTCCATCAACTATAATTGAGTTAAAGAAACCTATGGAAATGTGGATTGGTAAGCCTGCTGATTATTCAAACCTTCATATATTCAGAAGCCCTGCATACGTGATGTATAATGCCCAAAAAACTACAAAGCTAGATCCAAAATCCAGGAAATGCATATTTTTAGGATATGCAGAAGGAGTTAAGAGGTATCGCTTATGAGACCCCACTGCCCATAAGGTCATCATCAGTACATATGTGATATTTGTAGAAGATAAGCTGCAAGATGATAGAAGCACATTAAAAGATAATCCATAGACTACAATGATACCAGTGGAACAAAAGGATTCTTCTGAAGCAGTACCAGAAAATGAAGAACGAGAACTAGTTGAGTTTGAAGAAACCAGAGTTTGATAGTCAACTCATGACAAAAAGGCACCAGCTTGGCATTCTGATTATTTTATGGAGAGCAATGTTGCATATTGCTTTCTAACTAAAGATGGATGTAGACGGCGAGGTTTAGCGCGCATCCTAGATTTTAGCATCTGTGACACTATTTGAGCTCAGGGCTCTAGGCAACACACTACTATATCATAAAGACATAGGGTGGAGATGAGGAGTCGCCACCTAGGGTAACAACTGGGACAAATCGAAGGTGGTGATAACTCAATTCTCTAAAAGAAAGTTAGCACCACAACCAGGAAATTTTGGGAACAGAATACTAATTTCTTTTAGTCTCGTGTTCTTTAAAATTAGTTTATGAATTACTATCTTATTCTCTAATTACATGCAATTTCATAAAAACCCTAATTGAACATTCATCTAGCACCAAGGCAACTAGTCATGAAAGAGCACATAAAAAATGCATTCACAAGGCGCAACGTCCCTAAATCTAAACTACATTTGATTTTAATTTAAAGTTAGCTAAATCTATATATTTTATTTATAAAATATAATGGAACTAAAGGTAAGCCTATATTTTAATTACATTAGTAAGCTTAAATCTATTATTTTTTATTCTAAGGAAAATGGGCTTAAGTCTACTATTTTAAGGAAATTGATTTGATTGAGCTTAAATTAATGGGCCTAATTCTAATTCATTTTAAATTAAACAAAGTGATCCTAAATCTATTTATTTTTAAAAAAAATTCTTTAATGGGTTGGGCTATGTCTAAATTAATTTTAATTAACTGAAAGTGA
>CATIWM010177339.1:0-14144 GCA_949671775.1 Mallotus repandus
ACAAATTTCACATAATCACACAATTGCACATTAGAATCTAATTGATGTATATACTCACCTCCTTAGATAACAAACACTTTATGGACAATTTGTGTCACCCTCTCGAGCTTCAGCAATATTTTGAGATCCTAAAATATGACATATATTTAATTAAAAATATATCTATAATGAATGTTTATGTTTAGTATACAATTAGGATATGTCCTGTATATAATTCGGATATGTTCTTTATATGTGTAAGCCTAACATTTATGCATATTTATTTCTTGATAGGCTGCTTGACCTTACTAGACCTGAAGGTAAATAAATCTCAACACACAACTCAAAATTACCTGATTCAATTTTTATATAAAACTAGATATATAGGGCTATAATATATCCAAAAATTAACTCAATATATGATCTATACAATAAATGGTGAATTTTTGAATTCATATATGTGTACTACAAAGGAACAGTTTGAGCAGGTCTAACTCAATTTAGAATTCCTCAAGTTATACAAGTTTAATTGAAAAACTAGTTTTTAGAAAAAATTTTAACACATAAAGGAACAACTTTCATGTTTTATACTTCATCTAATTCAGCCTCTAAGGTCCTTATATAAATTGGGGAAAACCGGACTGCTTATAGATATAGCAAGCAGAATTAGTCCCACTCCATGGACGATTTGTCATTACACATATATTATTTCACAAAAAAGAATCACATAGTTTTAGATAACATATAAAGGAATAAAACTTATGTTTATAAATTTGTCTAATCAAGTCTCTAACATCCTTAAAATAATTAATCAACATCAGGTAGTCTATTGGACTGCTACCCAAACTAGTCCCAAATAAACTTCCATAGAATTTCACATACTTATTATTTCACAAAACCCTTTTATAGACGTGAATTTCAGAAATAAATCTACAAGTTTCATTTTTTTTATTTCTCTTAATTCTTCCTTTATTACCACAAAAATTAGAGCACAAAACCTACTCTAAAACAGAATTCAAAAACTATAAAATCACTTCCACACCTCACCATATAATTTCAAATATAATTTAAAGAAAAATAATTAACTTACCCAAATTAGGAGCTAAAATCACCCAATTCAAGTTTAGGAATTTGAGAGAAAAATAAGAAAATAAAATTTAGATAGCAAATCAACTTAGGTTACAGGAGAAGAAGGTAGAGTTCTCTTTTTCCTTCCTACCTTCCAAAATATCCACTATCTAATATTATTATTATTATTATTATTATTATTATCATTATCATTATCATTATTATTATTATAATAATAATATTTTTAATCAAACATCAAGAAAAAATTCAAATTAATCCTCCTTCTATGCTAAAGCTCAATTTAGTCCCTAAGGTTACTCATGTAAACAAGTTAACTAGATACAATTCATGAAAAATACACATAGTCAAATGGAATGGTTTAAGATGTATATGTTCATATAATATTTCTTATGAATGAAAATAGGGATGTTACATTGACGGGGCGGTTAATAATCGAGGAGCAGGCATTGGTGTAATTTTAATCACGCCAGAATGAGAAATGATCCCGATGGCGAAAAGGCTTAAGTTCGAAGTAACAAACAACCAAGCTGAATATGAGGCTTGCATCTTCTGTTTAGAAGCGTTGTGCACTGTGGGGGGGGGGGGGGGTAGAAAATTTCACTGTATACCGGGATTCCATATTGGTTGTGAAACAAGCTTCTAAAGAGTAGGAGGTAAAGGAAAATAGGCTACGCTTGTATTAGGATTATTTGGCTACTATCTTGCTATCTTTCACCCAATGCATATTTATTCATTTATCGAGAGAAGAAAATCAGATAATGGATATTTAGCTTCTGTGTGGGAAAGTAGGGAATGAACAGAAGTTAAGCCATTGATTCTAGCAACATCCCAAAGCCCCTGTTATAAAGAAATAAGGATCATACTGGTTGATGCTGCTGAGAAGCCTTGGTTTTATGACATACAATGGTATCTAGAGATCGAGCAATTCCCTGAGGATAATGAAAAGAAAGAAATAATGTCTTTGAGGATGTTGTCGCGGTAGTTTATAAGCTATAATGGGATGTTGTATAAGAGAATGCCAACTGGGGTCCACCTGAGGTGTGTTGATAAAGGTGAAGCTCATAAACTCATGGAGGTAGTGCACGAAAGGGTATGTGGACCCCATATGAATGGGACAATTTTGGCAAAGAAGATAGCTCACCAGGGTTATTTCTGGCTGATAATGGAAACATATTGTGTCAAGTATATAAAGAAATGCCATAACTATTAAGCTTATGGTAATGTCGGCCATTTGCTGTTAATGGAGCTCTAAGGAATGACTAATCCTTGGTTATTTGCAGTCTGGGGAATTGATATTATAAGGAGATAAGGCCGAAAGCATCTAACGATCATTGATACATTAGGGTGGTGATTGACTATTTCTCCAAATGGGTTGAAGTTGAGTCATACGCTACTGTCAGCTCAAAACAAATGGCAAGATTTATCAAGAAAAACATAATCTATAGGTATGGATTACCTTATGATGTCGTCACCGACAGTGGTGTTTAATTTAAAGCAAAATTGACTGCACTGGCAGAAGAATACAAGATTAAACATCACAAATCATCTCTATATAGACCACATGTGAATGGTGCAGTGGAGCTGCAAATAAGAATGTGAAGAAGATCTTATCCAAAATGCTTAAGAATTACAAAGATTGGGCCAACTATCTACAATTTGCATTGTGGGGATACAGAACCATTGTTAGAACATCAACTGGAGTCACTTCATACTCCTTAGTGTATGGGTGTAAAGTTGTATTGCCAGTAGAGGTTGAGATTCGATCATTAAGGGTCCTTTTGAAATTTAAAATCATTGAATACCAGTGGGTGGAGAGCCGTTTAGCACAACTCATATTATTGGATGAAAAGAGGATAAAGACCATGGATCATTCGCAGCTGTATCAGAAAAGGATAGCTTGAGCCTACAACAAGAAAATCAAGCCCAAGAAGATTAGAGAGGGTGATTTGGTTTTGAAGCTGACTAGGCCGATAATGACTGATCCTCGAGGGAAGTTTAATTTGAATTGGGAAGGCCCTTATGTGGTGAAGAAGTTGTTGTCCAAAGGCACTGCTACTTTATCTAACTTAGAAGAGAACGAATTTAGAGAGCCTATCAATCTGGATAAGCTCAAGAAGTACTTTCTGTAAAAGTCTCGCTAGAGAGAAAACCTTGAAAAGAGGCTATCTAGGCAAAAGTTAGAAAAAAAAAAGGAAGAGAATAAAAAAGTTCTACTAGATTGAAAACCTTGAAAAGGTGGTCAAGGAAAAAGTTAAGGACATGTAAAAGGAGAGAGAGAGGAAAAATGATTAGTTAGAAAAAACTTACAAGGGCAAGCCCACTAACGACATTAGATATGTCAAAAGCAAAACGTATATGCATATTGTGCTTATGTTAAATGAAGCAGATTATTCTAATTACTGTTAAACATTGTGTTAAGTGTATATTACAAACTTTTTAACTACGAAAGGAAATTATATCTAACAAAAAGGAAAATGATGACTTAGTTCGTAACCTAATTTTTTTTCCTTTTCTTTTGATGAACATTTTGAGCACTCGATGCCTGCAACTCTCTTGCTCTTTTGTTTCTAATAAACCTATTTTTTTTTCTGTTTATTGCAATTGAGTCGACGCCTTATACTGATCATCGATGGATGGATCTCCATTGTAGTCTACGTTCCTCTGGATGGCTCTTCAAGGCCAAGTAGTTACTAAGTTATTCAAAAAATTTTGAATAAGAGGGCCTGGCTCGAATTCATGCACAACCTCTGGGATTACTTGCTTCTATCTATATTGGTGGTAGAGACGTGCAAGATTGTAGAATGTAGCAAAATGGAGGCCAACTATAGGAACATAATAAGTGTAGGAACGAAGGGTTTTATGTTGTAATCTCCACTATGGACACACCCATTGGATCAAAGTATCAGGGAATGTTGATAGCCAGCCTTAGACATCTTTTGGTATGGGATGCAGCCTTTTGGTTTTGTAATGCTTAGCTCTGTAGCGAGTAATATTTTATGGAGGTTCTAACAGTTTTAGTTTTTCATGAAGCCACATCTACAAGAATAGTGAAAATAGCACATGAAAATGATCAAATGACAGAAAATAGAGGTAGGAGAAGAAAACTAACCTCTAACAACAACAAACTTTCAAAGATTCACCCAGTTGATGTGAAGTTGTCTAGCCCGATGATAGTTTTTGCTAGGATAAGAGGGAAAGGGTTGCACCCTGCTTCTACTTGGCCTAATATATGGAGGATTTTTGAAATCCAATTTTTTAAAAGGGAAATTAGCATAAATTGAGCATACAAACAGAGGGCATCATCCGAGGCCAATGAACTTCTCTCCTATCTACACCCGTGATGACTTTAAGAAAGGATTCTAATTCAATTTTAGAGCCGAGAATCAAGCAAGCTGAAGACTGAGGTGGAAGATTGAATATCTAGGCTGTCTGATACTAAATAGAATGTGGATCCAAAACTGTAAGGCTAGGGGTTGCAATTTGGCAAGTGAAATCCGTGTTATAACCTAGTATAGCTTCAAATTCTTCTGGTAGAGGGCATAATTCTACCGTATTGAACATGGAAATATGTTTCTAAGGATCCCAGAATTGAGCTATAGCATGGAGAAAGGGGAAATTAATTCTCCAAGCATGTAATGATTTGAAGCTTGACAAATGAAATTGTTTAGTTTGGCCCATGATTCATTATATAAGCATTTTAGGATTGATTGTAGTAGTTCGTGGCTTCTTTCAGTCATGATTTGAGCTTTTGGTGAGGTTTAGAGAGAGAAAAAATAGAGGTTGGGAACGAAGGTGAATGTGAGCTACAGAAATAAATGAGTTAGGTTTTTAAAGGGGATTGCAAATTGGCAAGGAGGCATTCGCCTTTTTGTAAGAGGCAATCTCCCCTTAACTAGAAAGCTAAGAGGCGATCGCCTCTCTACCAAAGAAAATGAGAAGTTGCATAATTTTTGGCAGACGGGTGTAGAACTCAGCTGTTTAAAGAAGAAATGTGCATGCAGAGATATTCAAGTGATTCTGAAATTCAAAAAAAATTAATTAAATTGGTAGATATCTAGTCAAAATAAAATTTATGTAAAAAAGCTTATGAAACATCATAATTAACTGTTATAAGAATGTCAAACAGTTTAAAAAAGGGGGGTCCTAAGCTAAGAAGAGTCCTACATAGTGTCCTCTGAATCATCTCCTTTCTCGGTGTCATCTCCGACATCTGGAGCACCTGTGGGCTGCTCCTCTCCATCATCTCCATCCTTAGCATCATTATCCTCATCCTCATCCATCTGAAGAACCTCCATCTGGCGCTCAAGGGTCGTAATACTCTCATGCTACCTCTCATCATGATCTTGTGTAAGCAGGTTAAAAGGTCAGTAAATCATGCAAGCATGCATAAATATAGATGTAGGAAGTGTTACTCACCCTCCACTGCTGGGTAATATCCAACATATAATCCCTCTGAGCCTCAATTAATCAGTACATGTAGTATCCTTGCTCCAAGGGAAGTTGCATTGTTAATGAAATAAGTAATGCTAATGAACATGTTGAGAATTTTCCAGAGAATAGGTTAATGATACACTCACATAAATTGGTGTCAGCGAGAAAGGAGGTAGGTGTCAAATTCTCATCCAAGGTTAAGAACTGCTTAGACAGCTCTTTAGGAGGAACCTAGCAACGAACCAAGAGATCCAGGGTATGATCAAGACTGCCCATGACTATATCAGAGACAGATACAGTGGGAGATCTAAGTCGTTATGCCCCAACCGACAAACCCTTGCCACCCTGATCAGTGCGAGATCTCTGCGGAGGCCTCTCTTATGCCTGAGGCCTAACCCGAGGTACGGGTCTAGTCGCTACAGCCTGTAAATAAAAAAAACCATGTCAGAACTGGATAACTAGGAAGAAAGTGAGCCAAGAATTAAGAATATACCTGAGAAGTGGAACCAACGGTCAAAGGCACCCGCTACTACAGATGAGTTTGAATGAACTCCCAGTACTGACTCTTGAGCCGTATGGTGTGATCTATGATAGGCTCTCCGGCTATGGCCTGAACAAGCTCTGCACCCTCCAACTAATGCATCCAGAGCATGCTCCTAGGAGGGGACTTGGGGATGCGTCTCACCTCAACACCCCGATTCCAATTAAGGACCCACTCACCAAGGTACCAACCCGGTAGTACAGCCTGCAAAGAAGAACCTTCTTCTAGACTAAAGGTCAGGAGTATGTCATCTCTATATTTCATCTGCCATCGGGCCCCTACAAACATTTCGAATCTGTAAAGAGAACTAACAGGTAAGCGAGTTAAATTTACAAGATTACTAATATGATTGTAAACGTTTTAGGTGCCATATCTTGTGTCAAAGTGTTCAAATGCTGCCGGTGAATGTGCACTCAAGTCAGATGCTTCTTCAGGACATGATTGGCACCCCATCTACTTAAGGCCAAAAAATTGTTCCTTAGACGCATCACTCCAACAACTAACTCCAATTCCAAAGCATAGACCTGTCAAAGAAGCATTGTTAGCTAATGTCAGGAAACAGATATATGGAATAATGAAGAGGGAAAGATAGGATATAACTGACAAAAACAGTGTGCTAGAAGCCACAAAACCTCTTAGCTCCACATACGACCTCGTCTATGCTCCTGTATAGATAGGCCATAGCGCAGCCACCTTGGTCATATGAAGACACTCGATCCAAGTCCTGCACGGACATCAAAAACATCAAATCTAGTGAGCTAGCGATGTTAGCAAAGAGAGTGGTGCTGAAGAGATAGAGCAGGAACACTCGCACCACCTAGTCCAGCTCTTGAGGGGAAGTCATCACCGTGACCCTCTCCCGGGTATAGAAGGTCCGGATCGAATCATATTTAAAGGTATGTGTCCCTTTCATGTCCGGCACCATACTAAGAATGTGATTGAAATAGTTTAGCTTGTCAGTTGACATATAGTGAAAGTTCACATTGAAGGGAACAAGATCTCCGACACAGTCGATCCCTGTAATGGCAGCAAAGGAGACAGGATCCAGCGTTATCTCTCCGAATGGCAGGTGAAAGGTGTGTGTTATCAAACCACCTCTCCATCAAAACATGCAGGGGTTGGTATTCTGACTTCCTCTTCTCCTTAAGGAAAGAGAGAATGAAATCCTCAAAGTCAGTGTCCTAAATTCAATCTTTCTGGTGGTTAGTGAGCTCATCGTAGAAGGCTTAAGCTCCCTGAAAGTTCCCGGCACCCTTGAATGCCAGTGCATCATACTGTAAAAAGGAAATTAGGGAAGTTAAATTAGTATTCAGTTATTTAAGTATCTTGAAATTTAGATAGAAAGCCTAGAGCGCTGGTGAGCCTGTCAAAGAGGTGAACGCCTCTCGCTAAGAGACGATCGCCTCTATAGCAGAGAGGTGTGATTGTCACTCTGCCAAGAGGTGAACGCCTCTTGGCAAGAGGTGATCTCCTCTGCTGAGTGAAGAACAGTCTCTGTGCTCAAATTTCAACAAAATCTACAAATTATTCATTCATTCAGTCATATTTATAGTCCTAAGTGGTAATTAAACTATTACTACTCCAAACCATTGGAATTTTATAGAGAAAATAAATGAATTTGGGTACTAACCTCTCTGAACGCAGATGAACACAGATGAGTCCTCAAATCCACAAAGAGAGGAACCATGTTGCCTCCCGTGAATTCGAGGCTATGTGGAGCACGAGCAGAAGGAGGAATGTGGTCCCATGTAGGAGGATGCAGTGTCCTTTCATCACCCATTTTTTTAAAAAGTTAAAGCATAGGGAAGAGGAAAAGGAAGAAAAGGAAAAGGGAAAGAGAAAAGGAATAAGGTTTTTGTTTCCTTTTATAGTAAAAAAAAACATATGTTCTTTTCATAAAATGAGAGTCGATTGAGTAAGAGGAAAAGAAGTGATGTAAAAAATTAAGATGTCAATGAATGAGAAAGGAATATTTCTTTAGGTCAGTCCTAAAAATTCAAGTTGAAGTTAAAATTGTTAAATTGGTGACTAGTTGGGCGAAGTTCCGAAGATAACATAGCATATTAGAACTTTAAAGAATTCATTTTCCAGTTTGGCTAGCCTGTAACCAGGAAAAAGCTATGGAATTTCTCTGATCGAAGTATTAGCAATGAGGGACTGCCTCTCGGGCTAGGAAAATCCGAGGATGACAGCGTGAGTTTCCATTTCAGAGGGACTGCCTCTCGGGCCAGGAAAACCTGAGGATGACGACATGAGTTCCCTGTAAGTGATGAGTCAGGCTTGATAGAGTTTTTGAAGATCACGACTGCAGAAATGACTGTTTGGGTTTGAATCCCTGAAGTCTATGGTTGGTTGAAGAATTCGCCTCTCTAGTGAAACTCGGGAATCAGGTATGTCGTTTGTTGTGTATTTTATTTATGTCGTGCATGTTGTTTTTTTTAAAAAAATTTTGAATGCATGAATGTTGTTTTTTAAAAAATCAAAGGGGCAAACTATGGACACCTAGTTAGGTCAGCTGCGATAGGGGACAAACTGAGGTTCTTTAGTTTGATCGGCCCGCAACGGAAGCCTGATGATGAAAGCTCGAAGTTTAAATGCAAGAGAAGTTTGAAATCCTTTTCAAATAAGGCCTAAAACCATTTTAGGACCCAGAACTACGCCCAAGCTCATAGCCCAACATCTAAGCCTAGCTCGAGGATTGAAGAGGCATCACCTCTTCGGCAGAAAATGATCGCCTCCTGGACAGGAAGGTCAACAGGTGATCGCCTCCTCGAAGAGGTGATCATCTCTTTGATTACCCACTTGCTGCTGCATTAAATGCATCATGGCAATTACAGTAAGAGGGTGTTCCCACCTGACCTTGCTTTACAACAATTACGTGGGAAAAGAGTTTTTTTGAGAAAAAAGAGAGAGGCTAGGGGAAAGGTGATGACGAAAAAGAGAGTAGGGTGGTGGGTGGTGTCTTAGGAGCTAAAAAAGGAGAAGGAGGGAAAAAGAAGGGGGGTTAGCAATTTGCAGGAGGGGCTTAGGAAGGAAGAGAGCTGAAAAAAAATATAGAAAAGAAGAAGAGGAGAAAGGTTCTTAAAGAAGAAAGTGCTTTGTGCTATGGAAAGACTTGTTCTTAAGAGAGGGGTAGGAACTCTTGCATTTGAAGGAAGTCCTAACCTATAGATAGCTTATGAGGGCTATGTAACACCGTACCCTAACTATAGATACATTTACATTCATTATCGGTATTAATTGAATTTAAGTATAAGCTGAAAATGCCCTAGAGGGGGGGGGGGGGGGGGGGGGGTGAATAGGGCTATCGAATAAAAATCAAAACTTAAAAACAAATAAGCAAAAATGAAAGAATGTTAAGAAAGAAGAATGATGAACACAAGTATTTAAGGAGTTCGGATTCTCAACATTCCTACGTCTCCACCTAACTTATCCCCAAGTTAGGATTTTGAATCACCACAATCTATTCCCTTAGATTCATTTTTACAACTTGAGTTTTAGGCTCAACTTAAACCTTACAACTTGAGTTTTCAAGGCTCATGCAAAAACTGATTCATAAGTGTTTTGAAGGCTTACACTAATACCAAATTCCCAAGTGTTTTGATGGCTAAACACTTAAACCAATTCCTTTAGAATAGAACCTTACTTCCCTTTTCTTTAACCCCATAAAATAGAAGAATAAGAATTTTTATTCTAACACTCACCAAACTCTCATAAGAGTTTATCAAATAAGAATGAATTAAAGAGAATTTTTTGAGCTTTAATTGAATGCTTGAGAATGTATATTTGAGCAATAAGTTTCTTAACCTCTAAATGATCTTCAGAGGTTGTATTTATAGTTGAGTAATCCAATTATAGCTGTTAGAAATAATAATTTGTATCCAACAAATTCAAACTTCATTTGGATGAAATTTTGGACTTTTAGCCTATATAAACACTGGTCTCGGTTGTGATCACCCTAATCCCGGTCGGGATATTCAAAAATATGTCCGTTATAGCGGTTATGTTTGAAGACAGCCTTGATCCCAGTCATGACTGACCTGATCCCAGTCAGGATCACACTTGTCCCGGTTGGGACATCATCCCGAAATATATTCTGGAAAAATTCTTCAATTTGATCCAATTTTGGTCCCGGTCGGGACTTGCATGGTCCCTTTTGGGATTATGACTTTTTGACATTGAATATGATCGAATCAGCCTTAGATTTCTTCATAAAAGTTTTAGTTATTTGTCTTATATTTCTATATCACTTTGAATAACTTCAATTGGATATCTGTAGCTCAAGATATTGTTGAAATACTAAGAGCTGCTCCTATTGAAGTAAAAACTGCATGTGCTGATTTTAACTGAAGATTTCTAAACCCAAATGAATTTAGATTTTGACAAGTAAGATCAAGTTGGAAATCTTGTGATGTCTACTTCAAATGTTAAGAAGACAACTTTCTCATTTAAAAAGTCCAAGACTTCAAAAATCTTCCTGAAATCCCGAAGGTCGATTTAGCCCGAAAGCACGCTTAGCTTCATTTTGATTTCCATTATAGTCATAGCTTATACACACTTAATCAAACATGTTAAATGCTCAAAATCAAGTTTTTTAAGATCAAAATCAAGATTGATTATTGCTAAGGTCAACAATCTCCCCTTTTTGATTTTGACAAACTTATTTTGAGTTTGAGAAGATAATATAAAGCAAAGTGTGTGAAAATTTGAACTTTACTTAATTAGATGATACATACTCCCCCTAAGATTATGCACATGATAAAAATTGAGTAAGCAAAAAAAATGAATATATTTCTTTATTTCTCCCTTTTTGGCATGATAAGAAATATAAATTTAAAAATTATCTTTTTTAAAAAAACTTGATAAAATATTTAAGAAATATAAACATGGTAGAAGATAAATTATACTAAGACAATGCATCACAAAATAGTACATATCACATTATCATATAGAGCTTAGTTCGAAAGGAAACAAAGACCAAGAACTAAAACAATGAAAATATTTCTCCGCCTTTGCAAAAGACTAAATGAAATTATGCAAGTAAGCAAAATAAGACCTTTTGCATGGAGAAAAATATGATAACATGATAATTGACATATAAGTAGCCACACTTACAATGCATGTATCAAATTACAAGAAAATAAATAATAATAAATGATAAGGAAGAATTAAGCAAACTCAAAATTTTTCTCCTCCTTTGTCAAAATGCAAAAAAAATAAATAAACAATAATTTAATAAAGATAAAATTGCATTAATAAAGGATACAGTTACAATAATATTTAAGAATTACCAATTGTAAACTAGACATAAACTAGACTAACAAGGACATAATAAAAACTAACAGTTCATAGTAGCATAAACAGAAAATATACGAAAAATAAACCTAAAGGAAACCTACAAACACTTAAATATAAAAGGATCTAATCTTGAAGAGGAGGAGGTGGAGGATGAGGGAAGGGTACATATAAGCAAGAGTAGCCTTGTTTCTCGTATAGATAGTGGACGTCATGTTGAAGATGTGCAATGTGAGTGTCCACTTGATTAAAGCGCTCATTGAAGTTCTTTTCCATTAAGGTCATCCTATCAAACAAGTGCCCAACCCATTGTGGTTCTTCTTCATAGGCTTGAGCTCTTTGAGAAGTTCCCTCTTGTCTTGATCTCTTTCTTTGTGTTGGAGCTTGAGTCTCTTGTTCTTCTTCATGAGGTTGAAACTCATCAATTTCTTGAAAAAGAGAATCCTTGTGTTCAACTTCACCAATATCATGCTTCCAAACCCAAGTATTATAAATAGAGGTGAACTGCTTGGAGTTTCTAATAAAAGCTTCATCAAGAAGAATAGGAGCAGTAGGATGTATAAGGTTAAGGTCAATGTTGAAAAATTTAGCTAATTTAGTAACAATCCAACCAACACAAATAGCACCGGTGGCACTATCACTAATTAGCCATAATCGCCATTGAACAAATCATCCTAAGGCAATGAGCTCTTTGTGGACCATACAATAGAGAATGAAGAGGTCATCTAGAAAAAGTGCTTCATTGGACATGGCTCTACTATTAATGGAATAAGTGAGAAAGCGATGAGCATACCATAAGGCTTTGGATTTGATGTAAGAGGCTTTGGTATGGCCGGTGGAGAAATTTGGTGCATTAGCAGCCTTGATTTCATTCCAAAAAGTCCAAAGATGCCAATTTGCCATAACTTGCACATGCCCTTCTTGAGAAAAACCAAAGAGTGAGTCAAACTCTTGGCTTGTCATGAAATGATCTCTCCCACCCAATTTGAAACACATGGAAAAGTATGGATTGTCATCATCAATAGTTCCGGATCGAAGAGTGTAGGAGGAGAGAAATTCCATAATTAAGGATTGATAGGAAAGAAGAGGGTTGAAAGCAAAATCAAATAAGCCAACACTTACAAGAATATCTTTCACCTCATCAAAACATCCAATTTTGTTGAGAGTTTCTTCATGCATAAACCTTGAAGGAATATAGTTTCTCTTTTGAAATTGAGAGACTCTCTTTTTGAATTCTTGAGGAGAATAAGAGAAAGGGGAATGTGTTCTTCTTGGCTTATCTTTCTTTGAGGATTATTCTTGAGAAGAAGAAGGGGAAAGATGAATTGCTTTCTTGGGAACCATTGAAAGAGCCTAAAATAGTTTAAAGATGAGAGAGTGGTGAATAGAATTTGTGTGTAGAGATTTTGAAAGAATATGAGTATTTATAGAGGAAAAATTAGGGTTAAAAACTTTCAAAATTCGAATTTGTGTTGAATGGGGACCTAAAAATTCATTCCTGATTTGATTGGGAGTCAAAGAGGTGAGAAAAAGCCTTTCCCTATACTGACAGGACACATCTCTAGGTCGGGACTGTGTCCATTCTGGTCGGGACATTTAGTCCCGAGCTTGGTCCCGATCGGGACCGCGGACCGGGGTTTGTTCTATCTCTAATCAAAGAGACGAATCGATCTTTGTCCCGGTCGGGACGAGGTGTTGTCCCGGGCGGGACTATGTCCCTAACAGGCCAAAAACTTTGAAAATGTTGCATTTAAGTCCAAATTAATGAGCAATTAAGTCCTTTCAATTAAAAACTGAAAATTTTGAATTTTAATCGAAGTTTTTAGGAAATATTGAATGAAGGCTTAACTCATACTCATTTAATGAGGAATGATTTTGCTTAAATAAAAATAATTAATTATAATTCATAAAATTAATTATTAATTTTTGCAAAATAGGAATAATAATTTTTTGAAAAATAAAAATAATAAAAAATTTATATCCAAAAATTGAGAAACCCTTTTTAATTAATTATTTTATATAAAAAAATTTTGAGATCAAAAGGCATGTGATAAGCACAACATGATTTCACATATAAATATATTGCAATCATTAATTTTAACTAGAATAAGATATTGAAAATATATTGAACATAAACAATATATTTAAGACAAACATGCACCATCTATCATTCCTAATTCATGTTTGATAAAATTTAATCTCTCTTCATTGAGAGGCTTGGTGAAGATATTTGCAAGTTGATTATTTGTGTTAACAAATTCAAGTGCGATATCACCAATTTGAACATGATCACGCAAGAAATGATGTCTAATGTCTATGTGCTTGGTTCTTGAATGCTGAATTGGATTTTTGCTAAGGTTTATAGCACTTGTATTATCACATTTGATTGGAATTTGATCAATGTGAATACCATAGTCCATCAATTGTTGTTTTTCCCATAATACTTGTGAACAACATAAACTTACAGCAACATATTCTGCTTCTGCAGTGGATAAGGCAACCGAAACTTGTTTCTTACTAAACCAAGAAACTAAACATTGTCCTAAAGCTTGACAAGTTCTAGAAGTGCTTTTTCTATCTAGTAAACTACCGGCAAAATCTGCATCTGAATAACTAATCAAATCAAAAGTTGAACTCCTAGGATACCAAAGTCCTAAATGCAAATTTCCACTTAAATATTTGAAAATTCTTTTGATTGCATTCAAGTGGGACTCCCTAGGACTAGATTGAAAACGAGCACACAAGCAAGTAGCAAACATTATATCGGGTCTACTAGCAGTTAAATAAAGAAGGGATCCGATCATACCTC
>CATIWM010177358.1:0-19713 GCA_949671775.1 Mallotus repandus
TAACAACGTTATGTGAACCTACAGGGTGACACACTTTGAACAGGCCCAAAACGAATATGGGTTTACCAAACCCAATTAAACTATGTGGAAATATATATATATATATATTTAATTACTTATTTATTTAAGGTAATGGTTATCTCAAATAAATAGAAAATTTATTTATGATTAAATATTTTAAAAAATCAGAATTAAAAGTGGTATATACCAAAAGGGCATTTTAGTAAGTGAAATCCTAATTGAGAAGTCTATAAATATATCATGTTCTCTATGGTTTCATATGCGTCTATCACTTTAGCCACCTAAATTTGTTTTCCTTGCCTTTAGAGAAAAAAAACGAAAAACACAGAGTTCTTTTGTTCTTGATTTATTGAGATAATCAAGAAGGTACTAGCACACATATTCATTTTGAATCAAAGGTTATTCATGTGGATATTAGTAGAGGATGCATCCTTTTAGAGACATCTCAATCCGATCAAAGAAAGCAAAAAGCTTGAGGTATAATGTCATCAGTGTGAACCTCCTCTCTCCCTTCCAGTAATCTATCCTTTACTTGCAATTGTGATAAGATTTTGAAACCCTAATTAAATCAGTTAATCGAATTACATGGATTCGGGTTCAGGTTTGTGATAAAATTTTTAAATTTTCATTACGTATAGTATCATGAAACCCGACATAGACATAGTGATGTTTCCAACCATGTCACCTCAATCCTTGTTCTTCATGGAATTCTTTTTAGGCTTCACCTACAAAAAGGGAATATTAATCAATAACAAATGAAAACTCCTAAAAATATACCAAAAACATTGAAAACCTAATTATAATATTGAAACTAATATATTTCTCAATTAAGCTCAAATTCCTCCCAAATTAAATTGATTTATTATTCAAAGTTCATTACAACTCAACTCCTATATATGCAAATATTACATACATCAAATTTCCCCACACTAAAGCTTAGCTAGTCCTCAAGCAACTACAACCAAAGATTTGTATCTTCTAAGACTTGCAAACTAATAACATTGAGACTAAAACTTATTTACTAAAGGAGATAATCAGACAAAAATACATTATATATGAATAATTTACTAATCATAACCCAAGCACATAACTCTTTGAAATCCAATGAACATAAACTAGAAGAAGAGCATTTAAGCTTATAATTTTTTTTCTTTTAAATAACAAAAATTGGTTGTCAATGAATTTTACGCTCCATTTCATAACATCTTTTCTTTTCTTTACCTTTTGCTTTTGTGAGTGCATTTTACACTCCATCTCATCATTTTTCTTTGTTTACTTAAAATAGAGTGCATTTTATGCTCCATCTTCCTTTGAGTTTTTGCAAAGTAAAATTAGGCAAGTGTGTTTTACTCTCCATCTTGCCTCTTTTTTTAATTATAAACCATCATGTATTCTCTCCTAAAATCATGCCCAAATTCGATCTCCAAGTTGATATTAGGTTATAAAACTAAATTTTTCGTACATAACAATGATGTACAACCATATTTATTAATTAACCATTCAATAATTTGATAATTAAACTGGAAAGCAAGCTTATACACTATTATTCTCTAATTGTAATTGAGCATCAATTTTGCACAGAACCAAAACAAAAAGTTTTAAGGACAAGCATCACAACAAATGAGGAGAAATTGAGTTGAAAGTTAATGAATCTTACCAATTATTTTATTTTATTAATTTAACTAATACACATGTAAAAATAAATAAAACACACAAACATAAAAAAATTATCCAAACATTTGACATACTCCCCCACACTTATCTATGACATTGTTTCAATGATAAAAATATTAGAATTAGAAAAAGAAAAGGAGGACTTCCCTAGTAAGCGATTTCTTCCTTTTGTGCTCGCTCCAAATGCTTGAATGACCTATAAAATAACAAAAACTAAGAAAAATGAAAAGTGAAAAAAATTAAGTAGAACTAAAGAAATTTGAATAAACACACATTGGGTTGCTTCCCAGCATGCGCTAATTTTAGGTCATTAGCTTGACCCCTTGAATATGTAGTATCAAGGATGCAACCAAACAAGAGGAAGTGTTCCTCGAAACATCTTCCTTTCCTTTCTTTTGCCAGGCTCCCTTATGCCTAAGTAATAAAGTATGGACTCCATATGCCAAATTCTTTGTTCTAAAGTTACTTTAAGAATGTAAGGCTTTTCATGTGGGTTCTCATATAGTTCAACACCTTTCATGGATTCCTCGTATATGACCATAATAGGTCGTGGAACATATGCATTGGTATATAGATGGCTCATCTTCATTTTCATTTCATGTAGCTTGAAGAATTGTTATGATTTTCTCATCCAACTCATCTTGAATTTGAGTTAATTGACTTTGTACCTCGTCATCCTGAATGTTTATAGACTGACTCTTACACTTGGAGACTTCTTCAATTTCCTTGATGATCAATTCTTGCTCATCATGTCACAACTCAAAAGTGACTTCATTGTCTTATTTCAAATTGCTCTCATCATCGCATACACTTTCTCCTTGTGATGGTTGCATTGAACAATTCATGGGCAGATATAGTTGAAGTTTCTAGAAGCATTCATTTTGAATTTCTGCAGTTTGATTTATTTACAATCGGTTATTCCTTAGATCTTATGTTATTACAACTAAAGCTTTTGTTTGTGTGGCCATTTAAAACATGATTTTGCTACTTCTAGATCACTAATAATTGTTCTTTAACTCTCTTGGCCTCCTCTTGTTAATAACTCTAAGTATGGTTCATACAATTCCTCTAAGATGGGTTGTAGTGAGATTGTGGAGGTGAATATGAATAATATGGGAAATAAGCCCCATTGTGGTTCTCTTCACACCAATTACAAACTTAAAAAGAAGATGGAAAATAATTAAATGACATATGTTCTACATTATATACAGGATCACCTGCATTAGATCTTGAAAATTGATAAGAAAATCTACCATTATCCATGACAAATTACTTATCAATATTAAAAATCAAATAAAATAAAGTAAAAAGAAAATTAAAAATTAAATTATTATCAATATTGGAAATCCTTGGCAATGTCACTAAAAACTTGTTGTGTTTAAAACCCGCCAGTGCACATATCGTGAATTGTAGTACAAAAGATATCGTTCCCACGATGATTGAATTTTGAGCACTAATATTTTTACTTATGATCTTAGGTAGCAAATCAAATAAAAGTTATTTAGAAATAAAATATAAATCTAAACAAATTAAACTAAAAGAAAATTAAATAATTAAAGCATAGAACTTAGGTTTAGTTTCACTATTTTAATCCAATCATGAACACTAGTTAACAAAAGACATTGATTTCAATTAAGGGTAATTGTTCTAAAATACCTAAAGACTCTCTTGAGTTCAATTAAGCATGTAAAAATTAAAGTTTAACCTTCTCTTGTGGTTAAGAAGTTAATAAAAACTCATTAAGTTTCGAAATAATTAATTTACGATCGTAGACCCTGCCTACTGTCTTGGTCCCCTGAAGAGCTCGCCTACTCTTGTGGTCGAGTGGTCTAAGTCCTATGAGTCTTATACCGATAAATTCCCTTAACTCTTATTGGTTAATCTGCCTATAAACATGCAAACAAGCTAGCAAAGACTGAAAGCATGCACTAAGTGCAACTCATATAATAAACTGAAAATCAAAGTAATACAACTTGTCTTCAATCACATCATGGAATAGCTACTCCTAACCTAAACCCTAAAAGGAGTTTAGCCACGCATAAATATGGCAACAATAAAAAACATAATTTAAAATAATAAAAGATTAAAAAGAAGAAAAAATGAATAAATCTCTTGAATCTCGCAACTCCTCTTTAGTCTTTGGCTTTAAGGATTGCTCCCCTGAATGTAGAATGGATGTCCAAAACACCTCTTAACATCCCTTTAATGGAAAACATGATAGAAGACCTCTTAGCCCTTAGATTCCTCTTCCTTTTTCACTTAGGAAAAATCTTTTTTATCTAATATAGCTTTGAACATGGTCGTGTTTAATGTGGTGACATGTTGGAAGCTCTCCGACACAGCTTTGAACATTGTCGTGTCCCTTCTCGAGTTGAATTCTAGATGCACTCATGGCTAGCAATATGGTCATGTGCGAAACCGTGTAGAAGAGCGCATGGGATCAAGCGTGGTCATGTTACAAGCCATGAAAGACTATTCTTTTATTCCAGTATAAGTCACGAGCATAGACATAGTCGTGTTTCAAGCCATATCACCTCAATCCATGCTCTTCATGGAATTCTTTTTAGGCTTCACCTACAAAAAGAGAATATTAATCAATAACAAATAAAAACTCCTAAAAATATACCAAAAACAATGGAAACCTAATTATAATATTAAAACTTATATATTTCTTAAATAAGCTCAAATTTCTCCCAAATTAAATTGATTTGTTATTCAAAGTTCAATAAAATTCAACTCCTATATATGCAAATATTACACACATCGAATTTCCCCACACTAAAGCTTTGCTAGTCCTCAAGTAAAACCAAATTTGAGATTTTAAAAACAAGCTCAACTACAACTGAAGATTTGTAGCTTCTAAGACTTGCAAACCAATAACATTGAGACTAAAACTTGTTTACTAAAGAAGATAATCGGACAAAAATACATTATATATGAACAATTTACTAATCACAGCCCAAGCACATAACTCTTTGAAATCCAATCAACAGAAACTAGAAGAGGAGCATTTAAGCTTGTAATTTTTTTTCTTTTAAAAAAAATTGGTTGTCAATGCATTTTACGCTCCATTTCACAACATTTTTCTTTTCTTTGCCTTTGGCTTTTATGAGTGCATTTTACACTCCATCTCACCATTTTTTTTCTTTTACTTAAAAATGAGTGCATTTTATGCTCCATCTTGCTCTGAGATTTTGGAAAATAAAAGTAGGCAAGTGCATTTTACGCTCCATCTTGCCTCTTTTCTTTAAAAAAATTACCAACCATCATGCATTCTCCCCTAAAATCATGCTCAAATTCAATCTCCAAGTTGATGCTTAGGTTATAAAAATTAAAATTTTCATACATAATGATAATGTACAACCATCTTAATTAATAAACCATTCAATAATTCGATAATTGAATTGGAAAGCAAGCATATACACTATTATTCTCTAATTATAATTGAGCATCAATTTTTCACAGAACCAAAACAAAAAATTTTAAAGACAAGCATCACAACAAATGTGGAGAAATCGAGTTAAAAGTTAATGAATCTTACCAACTTTTTTAAATTTTTTTAAATTTTAAATTTTATTAATTTAAGTAATACACACGTAAAAATAAATAAAACACACAAACATAAAACATAAAAGCATTATCCAAACATTCGACATCCTCCCCCACACTTATATATGATATTGTCCTCAATGATAAAAATATTAGAATTAGAAAAATAAAAAGAGGACTTCCCTAGTAAGCAATTTCTTCCTTTTGTACTCGCTCCAAATGCTTGAATGACCTATAAAATAACTGAAATTAAGAAAAATAAAAAGTAAAAAAAACAAACTAGAACTAAAGAAATTTGAATAAACACACATTGGGTTGCCTCCCAGCAAGCGCTAATTTTAGGTCATTAGCTTGACCCCATGAATATGTAGTATCAAGGATGCAACAGAACACGAGGAAGTGTTCTTGGAAGCATCTCCATTTCCTTTCTTTTGCTAGGCTCCCTTATACATAAGTAATAAAGTGTGAACTCCACATGCCAAATCCTTTGTTCTAGAGTTACTTTAAGAATGTAAGGCTTTTCATGTGGGTTCTCATATAGTCCAACACCTTTCATGGATTCCTCGTATATGACTATAATAGGTCGTGGAACATATGCATTGGTATATAGATGGCTCATCTTCATTTTTATCTCATGTTGCTTCAAGAATTATTATGATTTTCTCATGTAACTCATCTTGAATTTGAGTTGATTGACTTTGTACCCTATCATCCTGAATGTCTATAGACTAATTCTTACACTTGGAGACTTTTTCAATTTCAGTGGTGATCAATTCTTGCTCATCGTGGCACAACTCCAAAGTGACTTCATTGTCTTGACTCAAATTGCTCTCATCATCCCATACATTTTCTCCTTATGCTGGTTGCATTGAACAATTCATGGGCACACACAATTGAAGTTTCTGGAAGCATGCATTTTGAATTTTTGCAGTTTGATCTATATGCAATCGATTATTCCTTAAATCTTCTATTAGAACAACTAAGCTTTTGTTTGTGTAGCCATTTTAGACATGATTTGCTCCATCTTGATCACGAATAATTGTTCTTTAACTCTCATGGCCTACTCTTGTTGATAACTCCAAGTATGGTCCATACAATTCCTCCAAGATGGTTGTAATGAGATTGTGGACGTAAATATAAATAATATGGGAAATAAGCCCCATTGTGGTTCTCTTCACACCAATTACAAACTTGAAGAAGAAGATGGAAAATAATTAAATGACATATGTTCTACATTATATACAGGATCACATGCATTAGATCTCAAAAATTAATAAGGAAATCTACCATTATCCATGATAAATTACTTATCAATATTAAAAATTAAATAAAATGTGAGTCTAAGAAAAGTAAAAATGAAATTACTATCAATATTGGTAATCCTCAGCAAGGTCACCAAAAACTTGTTGTGTTTAAAACCCGCAAGTGCACGAATCATGAATTGTAGTACAAAAGATATTGTTCCCAATGATTTAAAATTGAGCAATAATATTTTTACTTATGATCTTAGCAAGCAAATCAAATAAAAGTGATTTAGAAATAAAATATAAATCTAAACATATTAAACTAAAAGAAATTCAAATAATTAAAGTATAGAGCTTAGGTTTACTTTCATTATTTTAATCCGATCATGAACACTAGTTAACAAAATACATTCATTTCAATTAAGGGTAATAGTTCTCAAATACATAAAGACTCTCTCGAGCTCAATTAAGCATGTAAAAATTAAAGTTTAACCTACTCTCATAGTTAAGAAGTTAATCAAAACTCATTAAGTTTCTTAACAATTAATTTACCATCGTAGACCCTGCCTACTGTCATGGTCCCTTAAAGAGCTCGCCTACTCTTGTGGTCGAGTGGTCTAAGTCCTATGAGTCTTAAGCTGATAATTTTCCCTAACTCTCATTGGTTAATCTGCCTATAAACATGTAAACAAGTTGACCAAGAATGAAAGCATACATTAAGTGCAACTCATAGAATTAACTGAAAATCAAATTAATAAAGCTTGTGTTCAATCACATCATGGAATAACTACTCCTAACCTAAACCCTAAAAGGAGCTTAGCCACGCATAATTATGGCGACAATCACAAGGATAATTTAAAACAATAAAAGTTGAAGAAGATTAAAATATGAATAAATCTCTTGTATCTCGTGACTCCTCGTCAATCTTTGGCTTCAAGGATTGCTCCCCCGAATGTAGAATGGATGTCCAAAACACCTCTTAACATCCCTTTTATGGAAAACTTGATAGAAGAACTCTTAGCCCTTAAATTGAACTTCCTTTTTTACTTAGGAAAAATCTCTTTTATCTAACCTGGCTTTGAACATGGTCGTGTCTGATGTAGTGACACATTTGTAGCTCTCCGACACAGATTCAAACATGGTCGTGTTCATTCTCGAGTTGAATTCTAGATGCACACACGACCAACAACATGGCCATTTTTGAAACCATGTTGAGCCTTTAACTTTTCTTCATATTGGGTAGAAGAGCGGATGGGATCAAGCATGGTCATGTTGCAAGCATAAGACATGGGCAGAGACATGGTTGTGTCTCAAGCCATATCGCCTCAATCCTTGCTCTTCATATAATTCTCTCTAGGCTTCACCTACAAAAAAGGAATATTAATCAATTACAAATTAAAATTCCTAAAAATATACTAAAAATAATCAAATCCTAATTATAATATTAAAACTAATATATTTTTCAATTAAGCTCAAATTCCTCCCAAATTAAATTGATTTATTATTCAAAGTTCATTATAATTCAACTCCTATATATGCAAATATTACACACATCACCTTTAACCCACTCATCAAGGTAGCTCTGCAAGCCTGTACAACGCAAGCATATAAAATGAAATCACCCCATGCAACCCTAAACTCAAGACCACAACCAAGCATCTCAACACATAAGGCCATGAGATCATTAAGAATGTCAAATGACAACATAATAGAACCCAATGATAGCAGCAAAATAGAGGGGTGCGATCGTCATCTCCTAAAACTAAAAATGGAAAGTGCGTGTTTACAATCTGAACACCTCTCGATCAGGGCATTCATAGCCACCTGGCGGCTCTTAAATACAGACGGACCTCTAACAAGCCCTAAACTAAATCGTCAAAGCTAAGACCATGTATCTGATACTGCAATTCCCTTGGCAGACTCTGACAGAACATCTTCGCTAAAATAAAGCTATCGGGCAACACTAAGGGTGTTACTATGCCTTAATGAAAAGGGGAGTTAAAAAACACAATTCCTTACTAAGATATTCATTTCAAATATAATAACACACATTGATTGCTTATTTATCTTTTACTTGCAGGTGACCTAAAAAGAAGTCCTATGCTCTGATGAATAACAAGCACCTACCTTAGTGAAGGGAAGTCAGCAAAAATAAAATCTCTGACTAAAATTTTCATTAAAGAAATAGCATGAATCCTAACTATTTATTTCCATTTGTTTGTAGATAAATTCTAAGAAAGCTGCAACCTAAGAAAAAGGTTTGTAAAGAGATCCCAAAGTCAACCCCTAGCAAAAGCATACAAGAAAAATTCTCAAGGCATCTAAGGCTTAAAACATGCAAGGGAAAAATAAGTAGCAGGTTCGTCTTAGTAAAAGGAAGTACATGTATTCTCATAAAATATAGTCGCAAAAATTTGTCATGTTGATCTATTATACCTTATCTTATAGAATACCTCAAAAAAAAAGCATGCAAAAGGCAAAAGCACATAAAAGCATAAAGGAAACCTTTTTTTGGATACTAACCTACTAGTGGTGGAGCATCTAGGCGTGTGCTCCCAAGTTCGAGACTAAACGAACTGCCTACCCCCAAATCACCCTATGCCAAGTATGATGAGTTGGCACTAGCTTTTGGTGAGCAGCACTTCTCGCCTCTAGGTCCTCCCAATCAACATCAATCTCTAGATTGGCCCTATCATAGTGCTCGAGATTGAATATAATATAAAAAAATAAGAGAAGGCCTAAGGTTTAAAGAATGCCCAAGAGGAAAGAGAAAGAGCAAGAAAAGAAAAAAATAAGGAAACTAACAAAAAATTGGGCTTTTATAAGCCCCAATTTCATTGGTCCTGCCACGACCCACCAGTGCGGGTCATGACCCATGTGCATGGGTCATAAACCTCTGTGCATGGGTCATTAACCCACACGTGAGTGTCATTAACCGACCCACACTCATGGGTTACTCCTACGGGGTCCACTAAAGCCCAAAAAGTGCATCGCAAGCACTTTTAACCTCTGGGAAGGCTTTAGAGCACCCCAAAAGGTAGGGGCGCATAGTAAAAATCGACCAGTCGACTTTGGCAATCGTTGTCTCAACTTAATGAAGCTCTCAAAATTCCCTAACTTTGATTAGCAACTCTAAGCCAGGATTTCTAAAGTTTAATCAACCTAATGCTTAATAACCTTATGGAGGGAAGAGAGTTCATCAAAAAGAGAATCACAAGGAGTTGTAATGCTCAAACAGCTCACGATTACCATAACAAACCCCTAAACTAGCACAAATGCAAAATTATGTTCAATCTACTCTAATGCTCAAAGCGAGTAAGAGTATTCAAAGGATCCCTTGGTGAAATTCATGTTGAATAACATGAGAAACGCAGGGAATACCCACAAAGGGAAACTAATGCAGAAAGGCATCTACTCTAATAATCCTTAAAGGGGTATAAGTATCTCAAAAACACTTCAACAACATTCACGCTGAGTAATATCCAAAAGGTAGGGAATGCTTGAAAAGAGAAAAATTACTGCAAAAATAAGTAACATGATCAAACATTTACACCTAATGGGGGAATGTTCTGGAAATAAAAGTTATCTTGTTTATCACAATCCCCAATGGCCTCGTTTTGAGGAATCCTCACCTAGTCATTTGGGATGCTTGCTTTCCACTTCATAACATAAACATCTTTGGCAAAGAGTTATCATTCAATTCTTGAAGAAATAATAAAAACTACATCAAGACAAGGCTACCATAGCCAAGGTAACCTAAAGTTCCTGACACACACCTTTTCCCAGGTAAGGTTGAACAACCAAAAGCACAAACAAAATCTACATGCACCATGATTTCAAAAATCAAATTGCATTTTCTGTTTGATGCCCTAAACAGGCTATATAGCACCTAATTTCATAGGCACCATGACTTTGAAAATTACACAAAACTTTCACTCAAAGCCTTATAAAGGCTATACATTGTGGTCTTGCTTAAAGCATCGGTGTGCTACGTAGCACTTTCAAACAAAATTTACATGCATGATAGCTTTCAAAACCTAACACTTGAAGCTTGATCAAGGTTATTTAATGTTTTTGCTTGAAGCCTTGAGAAGGCTATACATAACCCACCATTTATTTTTACATATGATGTGTGGTAATCTGTAAGTGCACGAAATCATACAAGTAGTAATACAAAGATATCATTCCCACTGGGATACTATTAATTACGGAGCTACTCTTACTATTTTGCTTATCTAGACTGTCGATAATTTCTATAAGAAAATAAAGTAAATTTAATCTAAAACAATATAAAATCTTTATTAGTAAAATTTATATAATTAAAGACATTAGGGTTTAATTCCTCCGGCTTAATTTATCTCAAATGATAGTAAAATTCTTTCTTATTATAAGCAACATTTCATTTCCAAAGCATCTTTAATATTGCAAGGTCTCTCTCAAGTATACTCATAATTAATTAACTATAACATTCACACGATTACCTAGCTCTTACTAGCACGAGTAACTAATCATAATCAATTTAGTCAAGTAATCTTTAAGGAATATTAATATTGAAATGTCTCTCAACTAAATCAATTTGAATTGATAAATTGTTATTGCTTTTCTTGCTAGAATCAATCTCTCAATATAATCCTAGTTTCTAAATCAATTCAAAAGGTGATTAAGCCAATAAAAAGAATTAAGTCCAATAACTCTCATGAAATGCATATTCTTTTATCTAGAATTTAGTTGAACATGAATCGAGTTCATTAATACCCTAACTAACCTATTTAGTTACTCATAGAAATTAGAAAAGAACCAGATATGGAGAATGGCAATATATTCATAATGAAATAAAATTAATAAGAAAGAGAATACTAGAAGAAAAGCACTTTTTACTCAACTTCCTTAATTGTGTTCTTTATTCTAAATCCTTGTTCTTCATTCCTATAGCTTGAGTTGAAAATTAAAATTAAAAAACTTAAGAAAAATAATACTTGTGAAAAAAGAATAATAAAGTGTTATTTTCTAAAGTATCAGCCGCCCCTAAGAAAATAAACTTCCTCCTTTTATATTGTTCTCCAAAAACCCTAAAAAGAACTTTCTAAAATTAGTAGCTCTAGGGGACACAACTATGTCGCCCAAGTGACACGATTGTGTCAGACTTGATCTCTGTAGACTCTCAAAACTAGCAACCAGACATGGTTATGTCTGTAAAGTAACATAATTGTCTCATTCTCTTTCTCTTCATTCTTTGATTTCTTACCCTCTTTAGTGGCTAGATTAGATCCTAGCTTTAATTCCTCAATGCTTTCATTCTAAAATGAGTTCCACTTGATGGAACCTACAAAAATTAACACAAAAACAATGTGAAAAGTATAATAATAAACTAAAAATTCATAAAATAACAAAATGAAAAATATTCTAGCTCCTAATGCAAATAGTCCTAAGTCATACCTTTAAATGATAAAAACCTATAGTTCTAATAATGAAATGCAGTATTTAGTGCTCAAAATCTATCATTTTCAGCACTTATCCACTCCCCACACTTGAGATTTTGCTTATCCTCAAGCAATTTCTCACTCATTTAACAGATGAAAACTATTAGCTAGCTTCACTTAAACAACCAATTTAATCATCCATTAATACAAAACTTAATAATTCATAAACTCAAACAATAAACTGAGGTCAAAGATATTAAAGTTACTATTGGTGTCATTTTTCAAAACCCTGATAGTCAATGATGAAAAAGCTAAAATGTCTCATCAGACAATTAATTTGATGAAGAGAATTGATATTCAAACCTTTTCAAAATCCACTGAACCATTAAAACCTTACCCTATCATTTATTAACCATTTTAATACGTAACCAAACCCCAATCAAACCTTAACCCAACCATTTTAGTATTGAGAAAGAAGTTTGAGAAGAACAATCAAAGAGAAGTTTACCCGAGTCTTGTCTTCTAAACTAATATGTACAGTCTTATGTAAGGCCTATTTACAGTCTGTAATATGTAGTTTTTAGACTGGTTTTAATTCCTGAAGCTTCAATTTAACCTTTGGAAGCCTTAAGAGCAAAAAGACAAACTTTGGTCAATGAAACTTTTCAATGGTCAAATAGAGCTCCCATAGTTGATTTTTAGTTTGAAGATGTCTTCTAAAATTTCAGTGTGTCACCGGGTCCCATGTGGCAAAAAGTTAAAATTTTGACCTCAAGTGGTCAGACCAGGTCCCACAACTATTTACCTCTCCTTGTCATTATCCAAAAAGGACACTTTTCAAAAAAAGTGCTTTCCAAGTAAGGAATATTAAAAATTTGGAACATACTAGGACAAGTGTCAACTCTTTAAAAGGAGAGTATATACAATGACCTGATAACCTTTAATATTCAAGGGAATTTACAATAAATGCCACTAACCTCAAATTCCTATAAATAGAAGCTTTAAGGAAGCTTTAAGGGTGCTTTTTTCCACTTATGAAAATAGGAGATTCCAAACAAAAATAAAAAAATATCTCTCTCTAAAAAAGCCTTAGAATTTAGGGAAATTTTAGGAAATTAAGGGGAAATTATGTCAAAATTCCTCTAGACCTAATTTCTCTATATTTTTTTCTCAAATGTCACTTAATAATACCAAAATCAATCACCAAAACCTAAAATCCAACTCCTGCAAATCAACTCAAAACAAATCAAATCAAACCAAATCCAAGTAAAAACTCACAAAAGCACCCTTGACCCTTTGAGTTTCAATATCCATTGGTATTTCTTGGTGAGTTATTGCCCAAATTCTGAGGCTAAACACTTTATAAAACATCAGTCTCATCAATTCTCATCTTATTTCTTGTGTTTGGGGCATTAAAATCAAGTTTGAAAAGCAAAGGAGCACAAAATTGCACTATTCTGACATGAACAATTGGTTTTGGCCAATGAACAACCAAACTGGTCATTCATGGCCCAAAACTGGTTGTTGTCCTTTCCAGACTGATTTTTGAGGACTCCAAAACTAGTTAAATAGCAAGCAAAACCAGTTGTCCACACCTCTGTACTCCAAATGATTCCAATAATGGTTTTTAGGTTCTAGAGGGTATATACTTGCTTGAGCTTGATCCTAATCCTCCCTTAAGATCTTAGGATGATGGAATTGAAGTATTTTAAAATATTTTCTATTTTTAAATGATTTTACAATTATTTTCTTTTTAATTCTCAAAAAAATCTTCTGTGAATGATTTCAAATGTGATCCTTGATCTTGCTTTGGTTTAGTGATTATGGTTGTGATTGTTGAAGTTTATATGACTTTTAATTGATATTTTATTAATTTTTTTGTCATTTTTTATTAATTTTGGTGTGAATACATGTTTAAAGCCTTGATTAATATGTTTTTTGCACATATGTTGCTTGATTTTGCATCATCATACTTTATTGGGCTTTGATTGTTAATTTATTGTTGTTGTGACATCATTTGCATATTTTGTGTTCTAATTTAGGGTTTTTATCATTTGTAGATCATTTTGGCTGTGTTTCTCATCATAGACCATTATTTGTGTATTTTAAACTTTATGTTGATTTGTGAGCATTAATGTCTATACCTTTTATTCTTGGGGATAATTGCTACCATTTCAAAACAAATACTTAATTTATGTGTCTTTATTTCAATTTTAGAGTCTTATGGGTCTTTATTTTAATATTTTAGGCTTTGATTGTGTTGGTTTTGTGTTAATTTGGAGTTTAGATGTCAAGTATAGCTTTTAAATGCATTTTTCTACTTATTTAGTGTCTCTAACCTCATAAGAGTCTTATTAATGTTATTTTTATGTCTATTTCATATCTAATACTATTTCATGTTTGTACTAACCTTTTCTCAACTCTTGCATACTATTCTCTACTTCTTCCTTAATTTCTTTTGCATTATTTCATTTTCATGCATTCATGCGCCTTTATGCATATCAATTGTTTGATGCATATCACTATCATACGTGTGCTCATTTTTAGATCCTCTAGATGCATATTTAAATGATTCCCGGCTTGCATCACTTGCATACTTGCATGCTTCCTAAATTTGCATCATGCATCATCCTTTGCATGCACCCCAGATTTATTTAATGTTTGTGTGAGCATGCATTGCATTAGTATCACCCATTGCATTATATATACATCTTATTATCAATCTCAAGATCTCAATCTCAAGCTACTAACTTTACTAACTCTTACTTACTCATTTCTAACTTTTATTTCCATTTATCAATTTATGATTTATGTTGTTATATTACTAATTATTATCTCAATCTCTACACTTATTTCTCATTCCTCGTTATTTTTTTCTTTATTTATGTTCTTGTTATTTTCTTTTTGCATTTAATTTGTAATATCTACTCCTACTTCTTCTTTATTTATTTACTTCAATTTGTAATTTTATTATTAGATGTCCTTTTTTATATTATTTATGCTTTTATCTTGTCAATTGCATCAATTTTTCCATTTATTTTTATGTTTCAATTGTATTTCATTTGATGCCAACAATGAAAAATAAACCAGAAATCAACCAAAAATAAACCAAGGTAGTTTTTTGTTCTTTTAATAGGTAATTAATTTCTTATTAGTAAAATGGTGTCTTTTGCACTTATTTTTCAATTCCTTTTCAATAAACAAATCCTTTTTCATTTTTTCACTTTTATTTGAATATGGAATTTTACATTTTTAATAAAAATCAAACATTTTCATAAATATTTTTCATATTTTATACTTTATTTATGTTCATTTTGTCAATAAATATTGTGCTTTTATGTGATACTTGTGATCTTGTTATTTTTGTTGTTCTCAAAAATCATCCAAATGCAAAGAATATGGATCACAATTTCTTTTATTTTCTAGTTTTTCAAATAAAATTATTTGATTATGTTCAATAATTCATAATGTGGGAATCTCATGTTGTGAATTAATGGTCCATATAATCAATCAAATATAATTTTTAATGCTTTTATGAACTATTTATAATTTAAAATCCATTTTTTCAAGTGTTTTTCCTTTATTTTTATTTCCAAGTGATCTGTTTATTTAAATTCTCAAAAATATTCATTTTAATTACTATTAAAGCTAAATTTGCTTTTGAAGCATTTTTTAACTTTATTTTGATTTTTAAAGTTGTTTTCTTTTATTTTTCAAATAAAATGTTTTATTGCCCGAAACTAAAAAAATGGAGCAATCATGGAGAGGATATTCACAAAATATGTTAGTCATTCTCATCTCTCTTCTCTTTAATTTAGTTAATTTATTACTTTTTATTGCTCTTATATTTCATATATCTTTATTTAGCATGCATATATTGGTTCACAACATAATTGCCATGCCATAGATTAATTGTTTGCCTTTTATTATTTTATTTGCATTTTATTTATTTGCACATTTATAATATGTTATCATGCATTATGCCATGCTTGTATGATATTTCCATGACATATAGATTTACCATGTTTACACACTTTTCATGTTTACAATTCTATGCTATGTTTTTATATTATTATGTTATACCATGTTTATACTATGTGTGCCATATTATGCATATTAGTTTAGCCTTTGCCATGGTCATGCATCATTCCACCATAGTGATGCATCATTTTATCATGCTCTTTTGTGCTTGCATGTATATATTGTGTGTGAATTTGCATGTAGTAGTTGATGTATAATGGTATATAATTCTTAGAAGCATTGTACATAAAGTAAGGTCGGTAATGCTCAACATCTGGGCGACATGGAGATGCCTCAAACAAAAGAGCCTAATCCTATTAACATCGATATCCGAACCAATGCTTCATCCAATGGATGAATACAGTTTCAAGAAAGGGATCGCCTAAAGTCCTTAAAACGAATAATTACTTGGGTGATACCGAGTGGCGACTCCCTTTTTCTCCTACTTAAGTTGTGGGTTATAAGTGCATTTATGTCATCCCTAAGCTCTTTTAGTACTCCCCTCACTACCCTCTATTTTCTCGTAATAAGGAAAAAGGGTCGGTGATCTAAAGAGTGTCAAGTCGGACCTGTTGGTGTCAATAATGGTGACTCCATTGGGATTGAGATATTGATGCCAAAGTTTGTTCTTCATTTCCAATTATATATACTATTATAGAATAACTTGCATCACAATACTTTTTACACATGTAGAAGCTTAATAACCTCAATGGTGTGAAATTATGATTCATATTTACTCCACTCAATTTATGGGTTGATTAGTTTGATATTGTATCCTTTAGCCTTAACTCGATTAAAGAGATACTACCAAGCTCATCTGACCAGAGTCTGTAACCCAAGTCCTAAAGGGGGGAGTAGTTTGCTCTTAAGTTTACAAAAGATGTCAGGCCCCTCTTACCTTGGCTTGTAACTCAAGTCTATAATGAGGGGCATCTCGCTAAAGGAACCCTTAGCCTTTTACCCTGATGTACCCATGTAATGACCTTAGAAACATCCACTAGGATTATACCTTGTATTGCATGTGTTTGTTGATTTATGTCTATATGCTATGATTTTATTTAAATTGAGTCCTTGGTGACATGTATATCTTATACTATGCTGACTAAGAATCAAGTTATCCTATTTAGACTTTATATACCCATTTGAACCTGAAAGGTCTATGCGAATCAAGTTAGTCTATCGTGACACATTTGTTACATATTGTTTGTTTCTTATGACCTAAAACGGTTTACACCATTTAGGTCATATTTCTCAAATATTATAACTCTTATGGTTATGAAAACTTGACTAATTTGTTAAAACCTCAATGTCTGAATAGGTATGTTTTGTTTAAAAAGAAAAGTTAAGATATCATAAATAACCTAACCACCCTAATTATAGGGATACTTTGGTTGTAAGGTTATTCTGATATCCCAAGTTTTCATTAACTTGAATCTAATCATCAAAGTATAATCTTTACATATTACTATTGGTCCTTTAATATCGTAACCCGATTAATCCTATGGAGCAATAATTTTAGCCCTTATGTATCCAAATAAACTGATTTGGAACTTATTATGATACAACCCAATGTGCATAATAAGCTAATATGTCATTCATATCTATGATTTATTTGGATATATAATGATTAAAAAGGCCAACCTTGTTATGATTAAAATGTTGTGCTTGTTATGTCCTAATAACCAACATGGTTACCCTGATATCATAACTATATTCCAAAGGATCACTTGGTTTAATATATTCAAGTACCACGAAAATTTATCAAAATCAAAACATGCATATAAACATAAATCATCCTTGTTTGTTAATTTTTCATCTTCGAGAGTTATGAGCCAGTTCATCCCCCGATGATGTTCTGGTAACCCCATCTAGGAAGGAAATTGAATAACCGCCTATATCGGAGAAATAAGGTTGGAAGGGACTCAATTTTCTCATATGTGTTTTATTTATGGCTTTTTGCATTGCATATGCATTCATGCATTCATTCATACATGCATTCATGCATTATCACAATGCATGGATACATACAAATACATGTGCAGTCATCATAAGTAATCCCCGAAGTGTCTCAACACCGTAGTTTGGTTGGAGGAGAGAAAAAGGCAGACTAGTCAGATTTATTATGGAAAACACATCACAGCTTGTTAGAATGGAAGAAGTTGATAAGTTAGTTAATGAAAGGGTGAATGAGTACATTTAGAATAATTTGGGTCAGTTACTACAAGCTACTAAGGAAACTGAAAGACCTTCTTATAGGGCAGTGCCACCTCCTCCACATCAAGGAGAGATTACTGAAGAAGAAGTTGTTGTGGTTGATAGTCCACCTCTAACTGAAGATCAGATAAAGGCTTATAAGGCTTGGAAGACACATTCTAAAGGAAAAGCACTAGTTGTGGCTAATCTAGTTGCTGAGGAAAAGAAAGTGATGATTGAAGAATATCCTCATATTACTAAACACCTTTAAAGGTTGCAAACTCAAGTGAAGCAGGCTTCTACAGGTTTTGACATTGATGAGTTGTGCACATTTAGGAATCATAATCTATAAGCCAAGTGTAAGATGCCCAAAGTGACTAAGTTTTCTAGCATTAGTGATCTGAAGTTACATCTTCAGCACTACAAAACTATAATGTCCATAATTTCGGGATTGACAGATGATCAGATATAGGATTTGTTTTCATTTTCTTTATAAGGTTCAGCTTTTACAAGGTACCTTTGACTTGATAATATAGTGAAATAAAATTGGAAGGAAGTTGTGAACCAGTTTCTTAAACAGTATTCTTACAATACTCATATTGAAGTCTCTTTGCTATATCTACAAAGTTTGACTAAAAGGTTGAATTAATCCTTTGCTGATTACATTACAAGGTTTAGAGAGAAAGCTATTTGTATGGGAAACAGACCGGATGAGATTGATTAAGTCAGAATTGCATAGGAAAATGCTCAAGATTCTATCAAACAGGAAATCAGGATTATGAGTATGAGATCATTTGAATATTTGTATTATACTAGTGTTCAAGCTGAGAGAATTGCTAGATTCAGAAAACCTCCACAAGTTTAGAAAAAGGGAACTTAGTCATCATATACTCCGAAAGCACTTGTTGCTACTTCTTTTCCTGTGTTAGCAAATATAAGGCTAAGATAGTTTTTCAAATTTCCTGTGCCATTGTCTAAAATGTTCGAAAGACTGTACAAGAGCAGGATTATGAAGCCAATGGAACCAAGATCGTTACTGAATGTTCTTTCATCTAAACATAACCTGAAAGAATTCTACAAGTATCATCAGCTAGTAGGACATAACACTTATAATTATTTCAAACATAGACATGCAATCTAAGATCTCATTGACCAAGGAAAAATTGCAAATTCATAACACACTAAGCCTGCACAAGAGGTGACGAAAGTGATGATGATAGAAAAAGAATATATAAATGATGAATTTCTAATGAAGCATTTTGAACTGATTAATAGAAAAAAAAGGGCAAGGGAAGAGGAAGATTCTCATAATCTTGATCAACCAAGTCCTAAATTTGATTACATTGTTGCTTACAACTTGCTAGTAATACAAGTTCCATTTGAAGAAGTAGTGCTACCAAATTGGGCTTTTCTAGAACAACTAAGTTACCAACAAGTTTGAGATACACCGGCTGTCACACCCCGTCTCACGTAGCCCGAGGTGGACAGTTAGTATCTCATCTCGTCTCACATAGCCCGAGATGGACACTAAAGCTTACTCTTTTACACTTTTCAAATAATCATTAATAAAATTTAATAAACTTAATACTTCT